>LQNS02278177.1:659263-676708 GCA_001587735.2 Parhyale hawaiensis | reverse complement strand
GACTGTTGATCGAGATAGCTTACCTTGTAGACGAGACACCTCTAGTCTCTCTCGTGTGAAAGGCCATGAAAGGACCCGTCCACTCGAGTGTCTTTTCCTATTCTTTGCGCCTTTTTCCTGCCAGCAGTAGTGCACTGAGCCGACTTATACTATATAGCAGAGGAGAGCCGATGTTGAG
Organism: Parhyale hawaiensis; assembly: GCA_001587735.2. Taxonomy (NCBI): domain Eukaryota; kingdom Metazoa; phylum Arthropoda; class Malacostraca; order Amphipoda; family Hyalidae; genus Parhyale; species Parhyale hawaiensis. Next base: position 676,530 of record LQNS02278177.1, on the reverse strand, counting down.
ATGGGATATTTCTAATTGAGCCTCCTTGCCGGCTAGCATCACTGTGCGGATTGCCTTTTGGCGGAAACGGTGGTTAAACAAATCAAATGATTAATTATAAAGTGATAATGCACTTGATGAAGACCGTCCTATTATGAGATACAAATACATGATTTAGAATTTACATGTCTGTACATGTCTGTCTCGTACTGTTCTATCGATTACCGAGACGTAAATGTTTTTCATTTACCTGCGTGCACTTCTCATTGTGGAAATATAATCTAGTGTGATTAAGAATACGAAGATATTACTGTGTTAAATTAGCGAACTTATAGCTTACTAATGTACATTGTTCTGTAATGTAAATTAGTAGCTTTTATATTTAGGTATCGTAATTCTATATCGCCACAGATATGGCCTCCTTGTTGTGAAGGTCCTTTCTCTAGTTCTATAAAGTATACGTTCTTGCGTTATAATGCATAGGTAGGTGTTACTTCCCTTCCCATAAGAGAACTTCTTACCAATGTTCGGTAATTTACAGTAATGTAAACTAGTAGGCACGGTTTTGCTTGAATCTGTTGCTATAGCTGTAGTGACGGCCCTTCTGGGAAGGCAAGCGTGTGTACGTTGAGGTCCCGTCCCCAGTACCCGTAACTAACGATCCATTTCCTTTTTTTTCTTTCCTTCTTTCCCATTCTTTTTCTTTTATATCTTCTCATGCTGGCAGTACAGACATTCAAAATGAAACAGCACAACGATTTCCCTCGAAATTGGCACAAGAGTTATTTTTTTTTTGCGAAGGAGCGGAACTAGGATCATGTAAATTCTGCTCTCATATACAGGCCCTTTAGGCTGAGATAGAGAAACTGAGAAGCGATCGCAAAGCTTTTAATCGAGAGCAAGCCAAGTAGAGCAAAGCCCAATACCTAGTGACGACAAGGCTACAAGTGAATCACCTGCGATTATCATCCTCTCCCTGGAAAACCGTCATGCGCAATAAACGACAGAGGAGGGAATCGCAGTACTCCGAAGTCAGGTGCTGCGAACATTCCCCCGAAGATAAACTCTAGTCTGCCACCTCTAACCAGAATAACTAGAATTAAGGCTAACTCTGCGGGAAACGTCCTGTTGTCCACCAAATAGCTGCGGACGTAAAACAATTTGGCAACTGTCAAGCCGAAATACAAAACTCTTCCCTTGCTCAACTACAGGCAGGCCCTCTCGCCGCTATATACTGATAATAATCATGCAGATCTCACGCCTTCAATCTTCCCCCAGCAATCGGACCCTTCAAGCGTATCTGCGACTCGTAGGATCAATGCAAACACTAATGTCAATTCTTATTTGGCAACGTTCAGAGCATAACAAACAAGATGAATGAACTGCGAGATATAGCAGCCACTCTTGCATATGATGTTATCGCACTCAATGAAACATGGATAAACCTATCAAACAAGCATATTGACGCGGAAGTTGCATTGAGAGGCTACAAACTGTTCAACATAGACCGACCCACAGAAACAGATAGAGCAGGGGGTTCGATGTTATCTATCAAGGAACACCTCAATCCCCTCTGCAAGGTTTTTGCTGCAACTAAAGAATATGAATTTATCACTACCCATGCTCGTTTGGCATTCGAAAGCAGTTGAATATTATGCTTGCCTACAGGAGCCCTAGCAGTACCGCCGAAACTGATGCAGCACTTAACAAGATCGATAATGCACTGAATTCTTCGAATGAAAGAATTCTAATGGGAGACTTCAACCTCCTCCAAATTGATTGGAGTACCTTGCGCAGCCCAGCCGCAGGCAGTAAACTGCTCGAGCTCCTCAGCCACCACCACCTGACTCAGCACGTTGATGAACCCACGAGATACGGTAATACTCTAGATCTGGTATTCTCCACTCCTGATTGTGAAATTGTTGACGTAGTCATTCTAGACCGGCCTGGAGATCACAACATAATTGAATTTACTCTCAAAACTGATAATGAATTCACCACTAATGCGAATCGTCTCAAGCTGCCTGACTATCGACCAGCAAATTTTCTAGGAATAGGAATAGCAGCTGAATTAGGAACAACTGACTTCGAGACCCCTATGAGAGACGCCATGTTGAACAATGCTCCAACATTTTGAAGACGAGCATCCTGCGAGCAGCTGAACGATACATCCCAAATAAACGAGTTCGTATCAGTAATGATCCCCTCTGGATGAATCGGACAGTCAACCGCTGCATTGCAAGGCGACAAGAGCCTTACAAAGCCTGGAAGCGTAATCCAACAGAGGAGAACAGGTCCAATCACAAAAGGGCATGTCGGGATGCGAAGAAAATAGTCAGGACCACAAAAAGGGAAAAATAAGTCTCCGTAGCCGCTATGGCAAATCGCAACCCAGAGGCATTCTATAAATATATAAATGAAAGACGACTCAAAAACTAATCCATAGGCCTGTTCAAACGAGCTGACGGTGAAATCACAAATAACCTAAGAGACACAGCCCCAATCCTGGACGACTATTTCACCTGTGTATTTACTATTGAAAATGTTGCGAATATCCCTGAACCAGTACCGATGCAAGTTGCTCACATAAACACATGTGTTTTCACGGAGATCGAGATCCTTCAAAAACTGACCGACCTTTGTAAATGTGTACAAATTCACTGGCCCAGATAATCTTACTCCTCGTGTACTACGGGACATGGCTCCAGTCATCCTCAAGCCACTGCTCGAAATATTCAGTCGGTCCTTAAGAACAGGACAGGTTCCACAGGATTGGAAACTAGCTAATGTGATCCCGATACATAAGAAGGGGGATAAGAAATGTCCCAACAACTATCGACCAATCAGTCTTACATCGGTCGTCAGCAAAACCATCGAACGCCTCTTAAGAAAGCGCATCACAGATCACCTGAGGATGCATCAGCTCATATCTGACTCCCAGCATGGTTTCCAAAATGGAAGAAGCTGCTTAACAAACCTATTAGATTTTTCTCAAAAGTTACAGATATTAAACATGCAGAAAATAGTGTAGACCTTGTGTATCTAAGACTTCCAAAAGGCTTTCGACAAAGTCCCCCATCAACGGCTATTGAAAAAAGTGAAAGCCCATGGCATCCAGGGAGACTATCTCCGATGGATCCGAGCATGGCTTACTTGTCGGCAACAGCGAATCAAGCTTGAAGGAGAGACGAGCGCCTGAACTCAGGTATCATCAGGGGTTCCACAAGGTAGCGTGCTTGGTCCTCTTCTGTTTTCAATTTACACCAATGATCTCGATCTTGACATCCGTAGTAAAATCAGTAAATTTGCGGATGATCCTTAGTCATGTCATCCTGCCACGAAAAGAGCAGAGCTCCGACAAGACCTGGTCCTCCTCGTGAAATGAAGCACAACTTGGCAGATGAGCTTTAATGTCGACAAATGCTCAGTAATGCACATAGGGCTTGTGAACCCTTCAACCCCATTGAAAATGAACGGGATGATATTGGCTGCTGTCACCCAACAACGTGACTTCGGAATCACTATTACAAACAAACTGCAACACAGTCAGCAAGTTGACATGAGTGTGAAAATGGCAAGCAGAGTACTGGGATTCATCACCAGAAATTTTGAATATAAGTCCAAGGACATCATCATTCCCTTGTACATGGCATTAGTGTGGCCACACTTAGAATTTGCTGTCCAATTCTGGTCGCCACATCTGTGTAAAGATATCGATAACATGGAAAGAGTCCAAAGCAGAGCAACGAAATTGATACCTCAGTTGCGAAATAAGCCATATGAATGTCGCCTAAAAGAACTGGGTGTGATCTCTCTCGAGCAAAGACGACTCAGGGGGCAAGTAATAGAAACATTCAAGTATTTGAATGGCTTCAACGACGTACCTACAACGGGACTCTTTGAAAGAGACCTCAATGACCGCTTGCGAAACAACGGTCAAAAACTCAAGCATAAGCTCGAAGAACAACCTTAATTCAGCAGTTCTTTCATAGTAAGCATTTGGCATAGACTCCCCTCCGACGTTGTGAGTGCGGAGTCAGTCAACGCGTTTAAAAATCGGCTTGACATACATTGTGAGAGACATCCTCCACAACTAAGAACTCCTCCTCCAGGAGTTGCAAGCTCTTAACGGCCAAAGCTTCCTAGGCCACCTTATTCCGTCTTCTTCTTTCTCTCGCTCCAACTACACTGCTTGGCATCTTTAAGCTCCGCATCAGCGGCTCTTAATCGTACTTGCGTGCATTCATGATCCTCTCTGTGGCTGGGATTCTTCCCCTTTTTTCTCTCTTTCTCCTTCTTTTCTCCAGTCCTATATATCCTAGTAGCACAATGGCAGTAGCTCATAGAAGGCAGGGGCGTAGGTTCCGGTGTCTCTTTGGAATGGGCTCCTTGGTTCGTCTCCTGCCGTCTATCTAATCTAATCTAAGCTGCTAATGAGCACCAACAGCCAATACTGCCAGTGCTCTGTCTCTCTCATGGCCATCAGCTGCTTACCTAAAAACTTTCGATTTGGTACGGCTAGGATATAATCATGAATAGCAAACCAATAGGCTAACTTACCCAGTAACGATGTGACTAGGCAGAGCTCTCCTCAGTCTTGAAAATGCAGAATTAACAGACTGTACTCTCCTGCGTTCGCGGGCGTTGCGGCGCTCCACGACCTGGACAGGTTTCTCGTGATGGGGCACGTGCTTGTAACTGGGCCGATCTGTGAATAATGGAAATAGAACTCACTGCACTCGAGGATGTGCCGTCCTAGAGCATATGGTTGTAATTGAGCCGTTTTAGGAATTTTTGAAGCGCGCAATTGTTGCAATGACTTGAGAAGCGAAGAATCATTACGCTTATTGCCACGCTCAGTAATTCGAGCCGGAACAGTTTCCTATCGCTGCACAACCATATATGTTTGTAAAATATTGGAACGTATCACTATCAATATGAATGAACGGATTGTCGCCAGACACTTTGAACGGACTGGAAGGATTTGTGATGTTCGCATCCCAAGCACAGAGAGTGAAAAAGTCTTGGGGGAAAATATTCCAATAGCTTCTCTGTACGAGGAGCAAGACTGTGTAACAAGATGCTCAGCACAGTAGAAACGCCGCTAGTTGAAAGGTAAAAAATTAAGAAAATTTAGTTTTTTTTAGGAAAAAGAATGCCAGATGGACCATCGGTCAGCAGTTACGTGCACTGTGGATATAATTTGATGCTGGCGCTCCCTTTTGGCGCAAGCTGCAACCTAATAGAAGAAAACCTCCATGGTGACCCTCCTTAATGAGGTGATGTGTGGGACGTACGTCATTTGCACCGCGTCCGAAGACCCTCAAGGTAGGTAATGCAGCCTGTGAGAACACTACAATGCCCAAGCTGTCAAAAATGACCGAAAGAATTTGTGATGATCCGCCTTCATTGATCATAATTTTCCTATTAATGCTAGAACAGAGCAGCGCCAAGGTTTCCTTCAGTTATATGCTGAAAAGCAAGTTTTTTTTTTAACCGCAGTCCATATTGTCTCATAATAAATACTGAGCTCTGTATCCAGGATACTTACGCTGCCATATAGCTCGAAATTTTTCTTCAACTGAAATGTTCTGTTGGAAGAAGAACCCAAACTAGAGCACTCTGAGAGCGCATACCTCCGCCAAGCAAGGCAACGGTTACGAAATTTAACAGCTTCAGTAGTTTGTTTGAAGAACGTTCATAATTTTTTGAGTTATGCTGCTAACAAACATTCTGACAAATATTAGTCAAACTCACAAACGGACAAACCTATCATCACCAATATTTAATCATTTATATCTTTTTACATTTCTAACAACTCCTATAATTTTTCATAGGTCCATTCATAAGTTTGTGAGTTATTGTGCCAACAAGCATGAGATTAAAAATAGTGACAAACTAACGAACGAAAAAACAGATCTTTACAAAATCGGTTATTTACTCATCGTGATATACCTAAAAACTCATATAAATTTGATAAACATTTGTCCATAACTTTTTGAGTTACGGCATGGAGAAAGATGAGGCAGACAAACAAACAAACAAACAGACGGATGGACGGTTCTTCACCAAAAGTTTTTCATCTGTTCCTCCAAACATACCTAACAATTCCTGCAAATTTCGTCGAAATTCGGCCATAACTTTTTGAGTTATCTTGGTGACAGGCAGACAAACGGAATAACAGACAAACAAACACACAGACAGACAAACCAGACGAAAATATAACCTCCTTGGCGGAGGCAATTAGAGAAAATGATTTCTAAGAAGAACTCCTCTTGTTCTTTACCCGCCTTCTTATCGCTGACGAATATCTTGCCGATTGCTTCGATGGTTTTGCCGTCAATAAGAGCATCAGCGTAAACTCAGGGTAGCTGAAGCTCAGGTGTAATATTTTCAATTTCTGTGCGTGGGCGAGTTCTAGTTGAGTTCGTCACCGTACTCGGTTGTGAGAGTGCACTACAATGCAGAAGTATGTTATCAGGCTACAGTGCTGGATTGTGAAGGAACGTCGTAAAGATTTTCTTGTTTATTTACATCTCATCATACAAGACTTAGAAGATATCCAATAATAAGTAGCAACATGCTACTTGATAGATGCAGACAACAAGTACAAGGTTTACATCTGAATAAGTGCTACAAGCAGAATGCGGTAGATAATGTTGGTACAGTAAGGCTAAGTACCGAATAAGCTGACGCTTGATAGCACAAGCGCCTTTAAATATCTATGATGGCCGGCTTCATTTAGAAACCGGTTGCTTCCGCCGGAATCGAATCGAAAGTCCGGCAGTAAATTACTGTACGTTTATGAAACGAAACAAATGTCTCCGAAACTCTGGTTACAGGCTTTGACAGACAATTTCTATTGATAGAGGTTCCGGATGGAAGGTCCCTAATAATCTTGACTGTCACTCAATAAGCAATGCTGGTAAACAGGCACATTTTGTGCGGAGTCATATACGACCTCTTACGTTTTTTATCTGAGAGCTTTTGACCTGAAGACGGTGGCTACTTCCGCCAGACCTGAACTCACATGGTACAAAGAATGCGTCTTTACATTTGAATGTTAAAGCTAACACATTAGAATGTTGTAGGTGCGAAACGCATTTATAATAACATCGGGTAAAAGAAACTTCTGAAGAGATTACGGATCACGATGCAAGAGAGTGCTTAGAGAAGCTGTGTGTATCTGCATTGAGTGGACTTCAACGTTGGGAAAGAAAGAACTGCTTTCAGATCTACGTTTGCCATCATCTCCATCCTGGCTTATTTTCTATAAGTTTTCAATGAAGCACAAAACATATGTTTCGTTGTGTGGAAAAAGTGACAATAAAATCAAATTCCATAACAGCGCTAAGGGAATCTGAAAATAGCTCCATTATTTCGATGTCAAGAACTGTTTCAAGCAAAAAAGGTAATAAGGTAATAAAGAAATAGGATCCCACTTTCGCCATCTTCCAAATACAATCTGGTCTTCGATCTCCATGAAAATGCAACCTCATAACTAGAGCCCCGATGTTAAGCAACAACGGTTTAAGCGCTTTAAGCAGTGAAAAATAAGCAAGTATAGCATCCAAAATAAGCGCTTATTATGACGAATTTAAGCATTGCACTTTAGGCGGGAAAAAATACAAAGCAAAATAAGCACCAAAATTTTCCTATTATAAGCTCTTAAAATAAAAAAAAGGATATCATTTCCAACATTTTTGGAGCTATGTCAACACGAAAAAACAACTCTAAGCTGGCATTATTCGGGGCATAGATCTTCAGCGTTCCGCTCTAGGTAACAAAAAGTAACACCCATCATGGAATTACCCTTTTTCCCGCAGTAAACTTACAAATTTGTCTCAATTAATAATTGAAAGTTTCGGTGGCGGAATGGAAAGAACATTTAAAATTATATTCAAGATTAGCAACAGTTGCAAAAGGCAGTTAGAAAGTGTAAGTGAATTTCAGTCCTTAAAAGACAAACTCAGTCGACATAGGCTAGCATGAAAAAAGTTTGTTGGGAAAATGGGGTTCTTCTTGTGAAAAACTGCAGAAGCCATTACACCTTTTCCTTTTCTTTTTGAGAGTTGTGCCACAGAGCAACGTAAAGTGCATGAAATATGTCTATAGACGTCTTTTTGTGACCACCTTGCGGATCATTCCGCCTGGTTCCGCATGATATGATCCGTGCGTTTTTGTAACCCGTTTTCGACGTGATTCTGATAGCAATCAGCCGTGATCATCGGTGAAAATTGATCGAGTCGTAATTTCACCAGCGGGCTGATCATGTATGATCAAAGAGTAATTCCAGCCGGTAGACAAGTAAAAATTCAAAATTTTAGATGTAAAGTTCGTGATATTTTCTTATATTTAAGGATAAATTTGATAATATTATTATGATTGTTTGTCTTATTGACTTCCAGAATTGTAGTTTCGTTGTAGCGTGGACACACTATCGCAAAAATTGCTCAGTCACGTAACTTTTCCCTTCGGCCGTCTCGTTGCCGTGACTGCTACTCATGGTGCTTGAATGCCAGGCTAAAACTGTGCGTCATTGAAACTTAAAACTAACACAGAAGTAGGAGGTATTCTAAAAGCTCACCATTGATGCTTGTAATAACATACATATATACTGCAAAAAACTACTCAGTCATACTTTATATTTTCGTTTCATATATTTTTCGGTCCGAGCCGAACCCAGGGCGCTGCAGCGCAATCAAATACTATGTTGCGTTGCAATGCAACTTTGGCGTACGTGTGCCCCCGCTCTTAGTTTTATGCCTGTGCATTTTCAGGTGCATTAAATACTGCTAGTTCACTTATCCATTGACTTCAAAATAAATAACAATTTCTAAAAATCCATTCTTCACCGTCTTCTGTGTGATTAAGATTCGAATTCAAATTTTGAAAATAGACATGGCTTCTTCGGTTTGTTTACAAAATCATTGGCCGTTTTTGTGCTCTTCAGTGATCACGATGATCATGATCACGGTGATTCTGATCACGAATGCGGCCACAAAAAGACGCCTTATGTACGCGCTATTCTCGTATGTTGTTGGCTTGTTGCCCACAGTAAAAAGGTAGGTACACGATAACTCCCCAAAGTAGAAACTGTCTCCGAACAATTTAAATCTAGGCTAATTCCTCAAACAGCTTAAGCGCTAGCAAAAATTCTTAAGCACTAACAAAAATTTTTAAGCGCTAGCAAAAATTTGGATGATGCTTAAAAGCTTTTTGGGCGCTACAAAATCTTACTATTTTTTAAGCAGCTTAAGCAAAATAAGCTTAAGCATTTATTTCAAGCAATGTTTGGGCTCTACTAATAACAAAATCTGCAACCTGGCCTATTTTTCGCCTATCTATTTCTTTAAGAGGGGGACACGAAACATCCAAATATATAAACAAATAAACCCGACGGTGTTTATTATATAGTTTGATGCTATAGCATCGACCTCCGCGAAGATAAATTGTATTTACTATTTAGTTCGATAGCAGTGTAAAGTAGTGCAGCATATATACAAAGTAAACCGCTCTGTACCTGCAGATTCTACACAAACAAACCGATTAGGATTGATACTCCCTGCGCCAGCTCTTCGGCGAGACAATCTTCAGGTGTCCTCCACCTGCACTTGCTCTGAGAAAAGGCACTTTGGAGCTCATTTCTGAAATAATTTTCCAGTACTAATATATGATGCGACTAACTTCAGTCATATTACCAAGATGACTGTCACATTTGAGAAGGCACAATTCTTCTTAAAATGAGAATCCAGCAAATTTTTTAACTCTATAACTTTCATATCAGGATCGTTTCGAATATGCCGATGCATTTTGTTTAACAGTCTTGCTCCCGTACAGTGAAGCTTTTAGAATATTTTGTCGCCACAAGTTGTCACCATCTGTACTTGGATACGTTCCAAATACGTTCCAGTGATACGTTCCAGAATTTTCCAAACATAAATGATTTTCAATCATTCGAATCTTCGTTGTATTGAAAACAACTGGAGACAGCTACGTCATTTTGGGGTAGTCGTAGCATGCCTCGAATTTTGGCAATGAACGATCTTTGGATAGCTTCAATTAGTTCTAGCTTTTTTCTCGTATTCATCATCCAAATTGGAGAGCAGTACTGTATTCCCTGCAGAATTACTTGCTTCCATAGAATGAGTATGGCCTCTACTTCCCGTAATGGGAAAATTCATAAAATCCATCCACTCCATTTGTTTCCCTCAGTGATAATTATAGCTATATGTCCTTCAAGTGCTTCAAATGCAGCATCGTCTTGCATTCTCACTCCAAGGTCTCTTAAAACTATTTTTCAATTTCATGTCCATCACTAGTAGTATATGTTGTGAACTCAACGAGTGGTGCATTCCTAACCGTATCTTAGCTGATAAAAATTCGTTTCATGAAAAGTTTTCTTTTTTTACATACCATTGGCACATATTTTCCAAATCTTGCTGGAAAAACAGTACGTCTAATACTGTGTGTACAACATCTAATATTCGTGTATCGTCAGCAAATGACCAAGGCACTGACTGCATAGTTGCATTCGTACCTCATGTCATTGATCATGATAAACACTGAGAGAAATTTTGACCCAAAATCGAAACATGCAAGTGCATCATGATGATGCACATTAACTAACTTTATCTATTATGGTATTAATAGTCATTCATTATCTCGCATACAGTGGATAAACCTGACGTAAACTTCATTATGCCTTTTTATTCTAAAATTTCGATGATATGTCGCTGGTAGCGAGCAAAACAGTACATGACGTCTGTTCTGCCGAGGAATGAAAAGTTTCTCCCTGGCTGACTTCGATTCTCGGATTCTCACAGCGCTGGCTTCTTCTTTCCCACAAAATTTGAACTTCTAAATAAGGGTAAAAATTAGGATAAAATTCTGTTACTTGTAATTGCTGTATGCAAGATAACACACGATTATTATTATCATTGCAGTGGAATTAGTTAAAGTGTATTATCATGATGCACTTGCGTGTTTCGGTTTTGGGACAAAATTTCTCTCAGTGAGGAAAACTTCAGACCCAAGCACGGTGCTTCATGGTACTCCACTGAGTATTTGCTGTCTTGAAGACCCGCTGTTGGCAATTGCACTTTGAGTTCTATTTGGCGGGAATGCTTCAAGCCACCGACGACAATATCCACGGATACTCATACGGTAAAATTTAAAATTTTAACATTAGGATTTCATGGTCAACCTTATCAAAAGCCTTAGTAAAATCTAAGTTAATCACGTCCACATTCTTCCCTTGACACATTGACTCTACAATATCACAATGTCCCAGCAATTATGAAGTAGTGAACTGGAAAACCATGTTGTTTTGATGTGAGTCGACTTTCTAGAATCTAGATGGTTCGCTAGGTGTTTAAGGAACACCCTTTCGAACGTTTTCACTACCTACGTGGCTAGTTAGTAAGACAGGTCTGTAGTTAGCTGGTTCTGTACTGTTTCCAGTTTTGGGGATTGGGGTAATGATTGCGGGTTCATAAATACTTGCTATTACCCCATCATGCCATGACTTACGTCGCATGAAGTAAAGCTTGCAGGAAATGTTTAGCTTCCACATGTTGAGGATGTTTGCAGGAACATCATCTTGTCTTCAGGCACTGTTTCCCCCAAGTTCATCGATGGCCAATTCAGTGCCTAATTATGTGAATTTGAAATCTATCATGTAGGTAGTTACCAGTTGCTGCTCCTAATTGAACTTCGGGGTTACTGTTGTCTTTGCAAAGAATTTTCTGGTATTGATGGCCGAGTCGATCACTCGTTTTTTGATCGTTATCAACTATCAGTCCAATTTCGTCCAATATTGGGTCTCTTTTTGTTTTCACAGAGGAGTAATTGATGCATCAGCGAAGAAGTACTTATTACCTCCGCCAAGGAGGTTATGTTTTTTCGGGTTTGGCTGTCTATCTGTCTGTTTGTCTGTCTCTCACCAAGATAAATCAAAAAGTTATGGACGGATTTTGACGAAAGTTACAGGGATTATTAGGTACGTTAGGAGGAACAGATGATTAACTTTTGGTGAAGATCCGTCCATCCATTTGTTTGTTTGCTTGTCTACCTCATTTTTCTCAATGCCACATCTCAAAAAGTTGTTGGCAGATTTTTATGAAATTCATATGAGTTGTTAGGTATATCACAAAGAGTGAATGACCAAATTTTTGTGATGATCCGTTTGTTCGCTTGTCTGTTTGTCATTGTTTTTAATTTTATGCTTGTTAGCACAATAACTCAAACAAATGATGAATGGATCTTTATGAAACTTTTAGGGGTTGTTAGTAATGTTAAAGGACATGTATGATTATATTTTGGTGCAGATCGGTTCGTTCGTTTGTATGTTTGACACATGTTTGTCATAACGTTTGTTAGCAGCATAACTCAAAAAGTTATAAACGGATCTACAATGAAATTGCACAAGCTGTTATTACTATCAAAAGGCACAAATGATTAGACTCTGGAGTTGATACAAAGAAAATCATGGTTTCAGAGCCTGAATTTTTCGCTACCGTTACCTCGCTTGGCGGAGGTATGCGCTCTCAGAGAGCTCTAGTTGTTTTCTGTTATTTTCTGTACGGCTCGTGCTTCTTTTCCTGTTTTTCTTCATCAAGAGATTTTATCAGCTTCCGGTTCATATCTGGAAGTTTTTTTCGGCAGTTAATTCGTCGTTGCAATGCATACGATGTCTTTGATATTTGATCAATTTTGCTCTTTTGTTCAGTTAGCCTTCGCGAAATTTATGGTGGCGATTTTTAGGACATTTCCTCCTAGCAACAAAGACGTAGCAGTTGTCCTGGAGATATATACCCTTAGGACCTGTGGATATTGTTAAGGACACGCTGCGAGTAATGCAATTTTCCTCATAGAGAGACGTCGGTGTAACGAAGTTTTTCCCTAGTAAAAGAAAAGTAATGAGAGGCTGTTTAAATATTCATAAAAGTTATTAAATTTAGCATTTAAATTAACTACAAACTCATTCTTGAAGTTCAAGTTTAAAAATATGTAAAGCTTGAAATTTCTTAACTCGTTTCTCTATTTTTATACAGATCTTTTAGCGCTTGCATAATAGATTCACTATATAGTATTTATTTGTGAGGATTATTCGATAATGTTAACTGTCATTGATATGACTTGCACCCGTAATCCCAGATACCTAAGCAAACATCTCACTGCAAATTTGTGATTGAGTCGACGAAAAATTTGAGAATAATATGTAAGAGCCTGAATGAGCAAATGAAATTTTATACTCTGTAGTGATAAGACACGGAGGGACTAAGGAAAAACCAACGGTGTAATACCTACTATGACAGTGTGTCCCAAAGTCGGCAGTTTTGCAACCAGAGAACAAAATTCTCCGGCTACCAAGATTTCCATTAATTTATGATATCCAGCGATGTTGTTAGAAGTTATTCTATCTGGACAGTTTTTAGTAATCAAACCAATGAAATGGCAGTAGCTACAAAAAAAAATTATTGTATAGCATGGCGTTGTAAACGTACTCTTTTTCAGCTGAGATCGAAGTGAAGACGTCCTTCTTTCCCTGTGAAGCACAGAGATGGAAGGCTGCAGACTGGCCTCCTCACTGGTGGACACACAAGGCTCCCTGTTGGGGACACTGGAGTCCTGAACTGCTGCTGCGGTTACTTGGATGTCGTTGTCATGGGTCACCTCATCGACAGCGGACAATTCAGAATACAACACTGTTGCAGTCAAGGGATATACATCTATGTCAGAAATGGCGTCTGTACAAAAGTGCTGTGCCGAGAAGTCAGCTTCTGATGACAAGAGAGAGGTGGTAGATACAACGGGTGAGCTGGAGGGACACTCTGCAGAACTACCACTTTTCGCCACCGAGGTGGCCTCGTCTTTGTGGGCAGCAGGACAGTTTGTGCTCTCGAAACAAACAAAGCTGTTCCCTGACAAAGTAGTCACACCGCGACAAGTAAGTATTTGACTAGGCTCTAGACAACAAACATCCTGCTCATAGGATTCAACCAACGAATACAAAATTGCAGGGTCTTCGGAGTTGCTGGCCTCTGACGCCACAAAATTGCATGAAGAGCTCACTTCGTCACTCATGATAGGCATCAGTTCAGTTGAAGATGTGAAGACACTTCGTTCCTGGAGACCGATCGAGAGGCTCCCATGAACTTGCCACTCAGCTGCTTACCGTTCAACTTGGGCTAAATTGAGTCTGTAATGGCGGTCTTATAATTTTTACGTGAACAACTGGTTTACAATAATCTCGTTTTTAAGAGCGCTTCAAGCAGTCCATAATTCAATTTCACAAGTAATACTCGTAAACAATGAAAACCCTTTTTAAAAAAATGCTTCTTCAGCATACCATAATACGGATATATCTATACTGAAAAAATTAAAAAACTGATCAAAGTATATTTATGAAGTTATTGCAAATATATCCTATCTGTGTTAGTCTGTCACCCTGAAGATGCTTGTCTGCATAAAATAAACTTAGTGAGCTAACGAAGACATGCTACGGCCTTCTCTTCGGCGCTCGACATTGGCGAGGGTGGTGACCGTCACTATCAACCACCCGCACCACAGTGTCTGCTTCAGCGCCTGATATGGGTAGCGTTGCATGTCACCTCCTTGGTGGCAGGACAGTTTACCGCCTGACAGTAGGCCTAAAGGGCATTTCACTTATGATCATTTCGCCCACTGAACATTTCGCCCACTGGCCATCCGCCCACTGGATATATCACCCACTGAGCATTTCGCCCACTGAACATTTCGCATACTGAACATTTCGCCCACTGGACTTCAAGCCTACTGATAATAGGAACTGAGATAAGAGTCGGTCCAAGCTCTTTCGTTATTCATTGTGTTCTCCTTTTGCGACTCCTCTAAATTCATATTACCGTTCTACCCGCACAAAAGCTGAAAGATTATTTTTTTTTTGCATATCAGGTCGTTGAACATCTGAAGGAGACAACAGCTTGACAGTTTAAACATACTTCTACAGCAACTTGCCAGTCTGTTCACACCTCCCAGGAACTTGACAAATGAAATATGCCCCAGAGCGCTGTGCTTACACGCTGTTGTTTCTGAGTTCACCTCCCCGTCAGGCAAGGGAATTTTTATGATTCTTAGTTTTCGACGCCGCGGCCTTTCTGGTGTTCTTACTCTGTAGGAGGTTCCGACTCTAACCACACATGGGTAGGGCCGTGGGGGTCGCAGTTATTACCTGAGCCATCATGAAGTCTCTAACGCCCAACAGCTCAGAATATCTGTCATCGACTGCAGCCGTGCATTCTTCTGGGGCCTAGCGCGCGTGTATTTTTTTTTTTTTAATACGAGCCAGTGATGTGAATTTCACAGTTGGCGTGTGCGGTCCAGTTTAATTTGCCGTCACCACATTACACAACTTTATTTATCAGAAGCGCACTTATGAAAAGTTTTCAGCATCGCTGAATAAAAGGCCATACCAATGATTTATTTTTTTTTGACTAGAACCTTTTTTAAATATTACTGCCTAATTTTGAGATACTAAATAAGTTGCAACAGCTGAAAATATATAAATCATAAAAATCCCTTATTCCTTTCATTTTTATACGCTTAAAACTCTTCATACACCTCTCGTACAGTTCCCCGCCATTTGCAAGACTACACGCCCTTCCGTAGCAGCTCTCGAAGCCATAGACAGTGCGACAGTAAATTGCAAGAATAGTACACACATCCATACCAAACCGAGAGACCACACATCTGCACAGCAACTTGCCAGACTTCGCACCTCCGCAGCAACACTGAGGCCCCAAGTCGCTCCAAACCTCAGCTTCCCTCGCGGCTCCAGACTGCAGGAGAACACCAGAGCCAGATCTCGTGAGCGATAAGGCAACGTATTCGCTCCGCTCACGCTAACAATATTGGCTGCTGTTTGTTGAACCATTCAGGCTTAAATAAAATTTTGATGGACGATTATTTAGGCGAATAATTAAACTTTTAATGTTTCTTAAAGTATCATCAGGTGCAATTGGTTAAATTTGACTGGTATTGAACTTACCTCTCGTAGATGCAGCAACGCGCCCGCATGTACACCTTCCCGCACCTGCCGCCAGCCTGGGCAGCAATCGATAGGTGGTGTAATGAACTTCTTACGCCAGCTAAGGCTTTACTGAGTTCTACATGAGGGCTGCCTAATGCCTCGTCCACGTTACTGCTCATAAGTGCGAAAAACGCTTCAGCGATTTCGCAGAACGCAGCGAAAATCTTGCAGCAGTGTCCACACCAGGAAGCAAAGAATGCAACGGGAGGCTCAACAGGGCTAAAATAAAACTTAGCCGTGACCGCACGTTGCAAATTTACATCACATCGACGAGTCGAAGTTTTTGAATGTGGGACCTCAGGCCTTCGTAGGTGGTTTTCTTCAACATATCACCGTATTTTTTCGATTTATTTCATTCAATCTCCCGCTCATGACTGGCCAGCTATTTGAGCTGCAAAGTATGTACTGTAAAATGTTGTCGCCAAGCACAGAAAGTTCGAGCAATAGGCTAACTGTAATGTGGTTTCTCTCGCGTACAGAATTGGCTATATTGGCGCTAATATTTGTTGTTAAGAAAGAAATATGTTCTGTGAAGAGCACTGTGAACTGAATATGAAGTGTAAATTAAGCTTCAATCAAGAAAAAGAAGTTAAATCAGGTCGCTAAAAGGGAACAAATTCGGCGCCAGCGCTGTAAAAGTTTCCACCAGCCTGCACTGCAATTTTCTGTAGATAATTGCTAAACTAGTTTCTATTATCTTAATTTATTTATACACTAGTGATAAATTTCGCAATTTAAGACGAATATTTCTAGTTAAATTGGTTAAAATACTGCTAGCCTGCTCAGCCAAAGATTCATCGATGATGACGTCACTTTTTGGTGCTAATTTCTCGTGATCCTGCCGTTACGCTCTTTGCTTCTTGGTCCACACTGTCGCACGGTGCATTGTAGCGACGCTTGATCAGCAACACTTTGCTACTCACGCTCCTTGATCCAAAGACAATGCAGTTTTTGTCACTATTAAGAACTTAATTTACTTGTAGTATTGTAGCCGCTAGGGTAGGCGCCTTGTTGCCTTAGGCTTTTGGACCGCTCTCCGCTGGCGAACCTATGGTATGGCCTCTATGTCACCCTCCTTTTCTTTTTGTGTAAACCGTAACAGTGACAGGTTGTTGGCGTATTTTCGGTCCGTGCAATCCTCGAGACTGGAGGTGGCAGGGTGTATTTCTTCAGACTAGTTACCTATACATTATACTTATTATTAGATTCTCTTTTT
>LQNS02278177.1:570684-588988 GCA_001587735.2 Parhyale hawaiensis | reverse complement strand
CCAGTGATCACGTTATTTTTTACCACAATCATTTACTCGAACCTAAAAATTTTGGACCATTATTTGGTAGCTATTGCTGCACGCGGTTGATGCGGGGCTCTATTGCGCGCTTTACGTAGTGTCGTGTCCGACGCGTCGTAGGCTAACCTATTTTAGCGACTGACATCATGGGTGATGATGAACGGCAAATCTACAAGTTTTATATCTAACGATGCTTTACTTCTTAAGGTTATGAACGTAGAAATGATTCTGCGAATAATATCATAGCAGCGCTTCAGTAAACTTATTACGGACAAGTAACGCGCAACGAAACTACCGATACTGATTTAATGCTAAATTCAATGCAGCCGACAGTTGTGATCTGTAAATTCATATTCAGTGCATTAAAATCTATTAGAATGTCTATTTCCCAATGCATCTGTGGGAATTTGTTGTGACGTCATCTGCTTGCATGACATCTGCTCTGGTTCCTTGATTCCAACGAGTATGTTCGTCAGTACATAGTTCGTTGTATCACTGTCTGTTATCATGCGTTGTGCCGACAACCAAGACGTGAATCTACCGTCTCGACAGAGCAACTGCCACTTCTCATGTTCGGAGTTGCGTATAAAGTGAGTGCGTTAACAGTCCCATGTATCAATACATGTACATCTTTCCAAAACGTGTTATTAATTCCAGAAGGGCAAGATGAATCACGAATTAAAGGGCTAACCACAGTATACTAATCTAAGGCTCTTCCCTCTTTCCAAAGGAAATTTACCTCCCGCAAATGCAATGCAACGAATGATACAGAGAGGGTGATACAGCAGGTTCCTTATCTCTCTGCCGCATCGCCGTGGGGAAATAAGCCCTGCTATCTCGTGCACTTCAAGATCTAGTGGCGGCAAAGAAAAAAGTATAAAAGTGCAGAGTGTACACTGCACCTAGTCTGTGTTCGCAAGCCGTGCTTTCCCACACGCCAAACTGCCACACCAACATGATGTGTAGCACTGTGCAGTGACCGTGTGGCCCTGCATATAAGAACATTAATTGGTGTTCTTACCCTCTGGTGTGGATAGTGCTTCATAGGTAAAGCTGAGAAGACAGCGCTCGTGCTGTTACATCCTCCCTCTCCGATCAATATAGTTGAATGCGATGGCTTTTAATTTGTTATCAACTTCAGTTCTAGTGATACGATTCCCCACCAGAATCGAGCTTCAAGTGTTCTTAGCAAACCGATTACGTTTGAGACGACGGTCTAACGATTCAGATTAACGAATGAAGCTGGTCCATGATGGAGCAACCAATTCTCGGGATTGCAGCCACTCAGAAGGCGTAGAATGGGCCAAAGGCAATACGTATAGGGTGAAGAGTTGGGCTCACTCGTCTTCTGCTCTGGAGAGTCTCACAGCAGATCTCGAGGGTTACTTTAGCATTAGCTTTTTGGAGCATCTTTCTTTCTTGCCCACTTTGCTTTCTTTCATTTGCATACTCTTACCTATGATATTTTTATTCTGTTCTCTCTCTTCTTTCCTGACTTGCTGGCTACAATGATAACGTCGTATGAACTATTACCATGATCGTCTCTTGGGCAGGGATTCATCCCCCTTTTTTCTCTTTTCTCCAGTCCTCTATATTCTACTAACATAATGCAATAGCTCATAGAGGGCCGGGGCGTAAGTTCCGGTGTCTCTTTGGGAATGGGCCTATTGGTTCGTCTACTGTCGCCTATCTATTCTAATCTAATCTACTGCCGACATGAGGTGCGCTTAGAAGTTGGGTGTCGGTGTCTTCCTTTGTGTGTGGTTCACAAGATACACAGTTGTGGCAAATTCAGTCCTGTCGTACGATAACAATACGAATATTTTATAACAAGTTCAACCCAGGTGTACGATAACTAGTGACATCTCATAGGCAGTCCAGTTTTTGAAGATTATCAGTGAGTTAATCATTATCTCAAGGCGGAACATAAACCATGCACCGTCTAGAAGAGACCAGTTTGTCATGTTTCAGACAGTATTTTTATTACGACGATGTACAGCCGATGGGACAGTAGATTACATTAGAAAGTTTACAGCAGACGGACCAGCAGGCTCATTCCCAGAGAGCAGCCGGGATTCACGCTCCGGTCCTCTATGAGCTATTACCATGATGTCAGAATCATTTACATATTTAATAAAAAAAAAATCTGAGCCAAGGATTTGATAGTGCAAGCACGATTAATTTCTCTATATAGATCCGCGGTGCTCGGAGACGTTCATGTTGCTGAGGCTTGAAAGATGATGCATTACAGTGGCCTTCGAAACACTGGCCGTAAAAAGTTTGGGACTCTTGGAGGATTCCGTACCCATGGAGGATGTTGCTCCCAGAATTTATTTAGACAGTTTTTAAACTTATTCACAGTTTCTGCACTGACAACTTCTAAGGGGAGCTTATTCTAAATGTTCACGATGAGGAACGGGAAAAATTGCTTGTTAAGAGTAGTTCTTCGATCTTTATGTTCAATTTTTTGGCCGTTGTTTCACAGGAGATCATTAAAGTCTCTGTCAAAAATTGCCATTGCACGCGTGTCGTATGAAAGCCATCCAACTACCTGACTGTTTCTACTAATTGCTGCCCGAGTCGTCTTTGCTCGAGAGCAATGAGTCCTACTTTCTTAAGGCGACACTCGTATGGCTTGTTTCGTAGCTGATCGAGGCAACAACTTTGTTGTTCTGCGTTGGTTTATTTTAGTTTTATCGATATCGTTGCATTTATGTTATGACTTGAACAGAACAGCAAATTCTAAATGCGGGCGCACTAGTTCTTTGTACAAAGAAATGAATATGACTTTGGATTTGTACTCAAATCCAGTCAACGCTTAACTCACATTTCCCAGAATGTGAAATCTCGCTAGAAATAATAATAATAATAATTCTTTTATTAAGAATACAATGGGATCACAAAATATGCTTACAAGCTTACAGGTACAGACAAAGTAGCCAAAATTCAACCCAGTAATTAGGCCCAGTCACAAATATTGGTGGCCACGTACAATGAGAATAAATAGATACACTCAGCCTACAGCTGCAGTCACGAATGGCATTGTGCAGCTCAATTTCAGACAGGAGATAGAAAGAACTCTTGACTGCATTGGAACAGAGAATTTAACAGATTATCCTTGTACAGTATGATTGGGACACAGCGTTTCATTTTAGCTGGCCTGGCCAAGGGGCTTGTAACAATAATNTTCAACCCAGGTGTACGATAACTAGTGACATCTCATAGGCAGTCCAGTTTTTGAAGATTATCAGTGAGTTAATCATTATCTCAAGGCGGAACATAAACCATGCACCGTCTAGAAGAGACCAGTTTGTCATGTTTCAGACAGTACTTTTATTACGACGATGTATAGCCGATGGGACAGTAGATTACATTAGACATCATACAGCAGACGTACCAGCAAACTCATTCCCAGAGAGCAGCCGGGATTCACGCTCCTGTCCTCTATGAGCTATTACCATTATGTCAGAATCATTTACATAGTTAGTAAAAAAAAATCTGAGCCAAGGATTCGATAGTGCAAGCACGATTAATTGCCCTATATAGATCCGCGAAGCTCGGAGACGTTCATATACTGTAGTTGAGGCATGAAAGATGATGAATTACAGTGGCCTTCGAAACACTGGCCGTAAAAAGTTTGGGACTCTTGGAGGATTCCGTAACCGTGGAGGGTGTTGCTCCCAGTGTTTATTTAGACAGTTTTTAAACTTATTCACAGTCTCTGCACCGATAACTTCTAAGGGGAGCTTATTCTAAATGTTCACAATGAGAAACGGGAAAAATTGCTTGTTAAGAGTAGTTCTTCGATCTTTACGTTCAAGTTTTTGGCCGTTGTTTCACAAGAATTCATTAAAGTCTCTGTCAAAAATTGCCATTGCTCGCGTGTGGTAGAAAAGCCATCCAACTACCTGAATGTTTCTACTAATTGCTCCCCGAGTCGTCTTTGCTTGAGAGCGATGAGTCCTACTTTCTTAAGGCGACACTCGTATGGCTTGTTTCGTAGCTGATCGAGGCAACAATTTTTTGCTCTGCGTTGGTTTATTTCAGTTTTATCGATATCGTTGCATTTATGTTATGACCAGAACAGAACAGCAAATTCTAAATGCGGGCGCACTAGTTCTTGTACAAAGATATGAGTATCACTTTGGATTTGTACTCAAATCCAGTCAACGCTTAACACACATTCCCCAGACTGTGAAACCTCGCTAGAAATGCTTTTTCTCCCGCATGAATACAAAGGGTCAACCAACCATTGTAGCTAAGTATCACAGAATGGGCAAGATAGGGTTAACTTGGGGTATATAGTGTATGTCGCGTACGACCAGCATACACTCTTGGAATTCATTGGCAAAGTGCATCGTATTAAGCTCGCGGGTAATACGAAAGCACAGGCCTACGCGGTAGATTAAAACTGTGCAGTTTGCCAACTCACTGAAGCCCTTCAGAGGGGGCATAGGTTAGGCCACAGCCGGCAGGTAGGGTGGCAGAACCAGTTATCCGAGGACTCCAAATTTCAAAATATGTACTAATCATCATTGGGGACTAAATTTCCTTCGTGCTTGAAGTAAGTCACAATTTTAAACTTACAACTGTAAATTCTGATTGAAAACACGACAAAAGTAAGATTTTACAAATATAATTCTGTAGATTTATGAACTCGAAGGCTAGCTTAGTCGTTGAGTTTATGAAATTTCGTACAGTACAGGATCCTCCTGAACATCTTGTGAAACTTTGATGAAGATCTCGAGATGATCACAGCTGATTGAGTCATATACCTAAATATTCATTTACGCCATATTTTTAGAAGATACATACAGTTGAAAATCCGCCAACTTTGAACTAACTTCTAGTACAAAGAGAATTTGGTATTCAGTGACGTCAAGGTTTTGGAGTCAGCTCTGATAATTATTGTACTGTTCGCGTGCTGTATTCCTGCTCTTTTTTTATTTGTTCCCTTGCTCGGTGTTCCGCGAGTGGGTTCCTGTTCAGGCAAAGACCAGGTAGAGGCTAGTGAACCTTACACTAACGTATTACACGACTTTCCTTCCTGAAAAGCGGAGGGGGCGCAGCTCTTTCTGTAACATATCATGATGCGTAATAAAATGAAAACAAAAAAACTCTGGAGTAAATGTCATTAATTCAATGAATTCACTCACAGGCGAAGTTCATTTCCCCTGTAGGTATATGACTCGTATATGAGCTTTGTCCATACATGCTGGTACCTACTTATATTCCTTTGCCACGTTCCTCCCATGTTAGCATTTAAGGCTACTTCATATAAAACCTCGGGAAGCTGCGCGCTTTAAATGCGATCGACATGACCTCCATATCTGACGTACGGTACGTGGTTCATTACAATCTATATTCGCACGACGGTGCCGATAGAGAAATGGTCTAATGTTGGTTGACAAACAATGTCTGTAAAGACAGTATTGGCTTTAATCGTAAATTTCCCAATCAACTAAGAGCATATTTGATTGGGCACCAGAATTAAGCCTCATTGCTTGACTTGTTAAAATTTCACACTGGTGCGCTGGCGTCGACCCACTGAATTGAGTTTTGCGCGTTCAGCCTCAATCGGTTCCTTGACACTTCTAGAAGCTCGATCTAGCTCCGTAAAATGAAGTTTTCAGCCTGTTCGACTTAATCACTTTGCATGCTTCTAACACTTGCAACCCAATTAAAAGTGACGAAGCTAAAGCTTATGTCTTAAATTTTAAACAAGTTAAGCTTCGCAGGCACAGTTTTGGCGCCCAATCGAACCCGCCCTAATGCAAGTAGTTCACAGTTCTGAGATAAAAGTGGATTAGTGGTCGGCATGTGATGTTTCTGTTCACCCGGAAGCTCTCGGTTTGACTTAGGGTAAGTTCAGTTAGGCGGTAAAATTAACCCTTCGAGGCTTGACTCGACTTGTCTGACACTTCTGACAGAAGCTTCGGCTTTGCCATTATAAATTGTGCTGCAAGTTTCAGAAGCAACGCGATTACCTTGAGTTTTTTGAAAGCTTTATTTTACAAAGCAAGACTGAGTTTCTGGAAGTCTAAAAAATTACCGATCAAGGGAGTATGCCTGAAGCTCAGTTCAGAAAGTCGAAGTCAGCACCCTGCTTACAGATTCAAACAAATCAAACCCCGAAGACTTAATTTTGATCCCAGTGGACCTTACTACCAATGATAGTGATGCTATACTGCAGTAATTGAAACAAGGACTAGCGCAAGATATCGCTAAACTTAAAATATTTATTTTTGATTCAATGATAGCATCCATCCTGCACTGGCTAAAACTTCTATCCACTGAAATATAAGAACTGTTATCACAACTGTATTGATAACGCACGGTTGATGTTTACTCACTTTACTGTACGTTAAATACATCGCTAATTGCCTTCCTTATCAGTGTACCATGCCTTAAATATATTACCTGTTATCTTATAATAGGGATATTAAATTTACTTACACGTCACCCATTACCTTGCAGATAACACCAGGCCGGGATGCGAGCGAGACTGAACCCGGCTCTGCTGCGGCACCTTCGGCTGGGGTGGCAGGGGCGTCAGCTCAGCACCTCCTCCCAGCGCCCGCAGGCTGCCAGCGCCGTCGGGTGAGACCGCAGAACCTAGCAGAATTTTTGGTCGCCTCAGAAGTTTAATCCTTTGCCGGGCAAGTGACCACATATCGTTACTTCCGTGATATTACTGCTGCAAAAGCATATTTCAGTGGCCCGCTAGATGGTTATATCGTATATGAACTTTTCGGGAGGCCAATAGTTCTGTTTGGTGAGCTGCTGCGAATTGAAGTCAATAAAAGCGAGTATGTTCTCACGTGACTAAAATAAAGCCATGGGTGACGTCACAGGCAACCCAGCTTCGGTAGGATCTTCACCTCGAGAAGTTCGACTTCTCGGGTTGGTTGTGATGTCACGCGTGACATTGTTTTGGTCACGTGAGAGTACCCTCGTCCATATTCACTAGGCTTTTACATATCAATGTAGTTACTTTAGGCGTCTTCACTTCACGCAGCACGATGGGAATAATCTAATGAACTAACTTTAAACTTCATGGAACTTCAGCCGTGGCTTCAATTCGCCGCTCTGGGTCGAGTTTCCCGCAGTAATCACTAATCAACCACGTACGGGACGTGCGAAAACGCAACCAGCAGATTAAATCTCAAGCGTGAACTGTTTACGATTGCCGCCTGATAAGGGATACAAAGTGATAACTCGAAACCTCACGACTGGAGTTCAGCACGAATTAACAATAAGCGAGTTAAGTTAACTTCAACGCACTCTGCCGACTGACGACGTCCTTTGCAGTAGCTGCTCGTGCAGGATGGGCTGTGCGGCGAAGCACTTCCTAATTTACCTCAATGTTATCGATAACCAGCGCTATAATGGAACTTCATAGTCCCTTTGCGCATGCCTATAATGCGTAAACTTAATATCAGGAACCATCCACTGGTGCACGAAAAAGCTACTATCCTCGCATGGACCTGTCCAGCACACCCACTCGAATAGCCACGATCGCCGTCCTTGTTTTTTTTTTATACTGGTATGTCGCATCATGCTGCCTGTATATAAGGCAGAGTGGGGCATACAGCGAATGTGGATTGTGGCCCAATAAATTAAGTAGTTTAATAAGACATAGCTACTAGGCAGATACTAGGGGAATGGGAAGCAAACCAGTAGCGTGCAGAGTGAGATTTGGTGATGCCAGGAGGCGAGGGGGGTAAGTTGTTCATATCATAGGAGTCAAAGGCTCAAGCATTGGACTTATTGAGTAGGGTGAAAGTACATTCAACTGCACTGCACACTCCGCCTGGGAGTCAACCAATATTCACTGATTCGTGCAGCAGTTACATAGGTATATGCTTGCTGACCCCAGAGCAGTGCAAGGCAGCAGTCGATCATCAATCATCAGAGCTACGGCGTCAAAGATGTGAGGTTCATGCTACTACTAGCTACCTCCCAACCATCCCCATCCCTGGTTAGGGTCGTTTGCCCCGCAGCAGCATCTGAATAATGATAACGGCAACTCAGCAAGACAAGCACCACAAGAAGTCACCTGTCTGGTAGACGGACTCAGTACTTGGGATAGCGTCCGCAAGTCTGGTACTCTAACATGCTGCCACTGTAGACCGAGGTATTTCCCATACTTGCCAGAGAGTTCTCTGTGTGTGTACTACGAAGAATTTTCTTCATTGGTGCTCCTGTAGCCTCTTCATCATTCATGTTCGCCCGAATTATTTGGGTCACAGTAACGAAAGATTTCATTGTGTGACATACATTCATTATTTGCATTAATACTAGTTAGTTATAGTCAGAAAGTTTAAGCCTCTGTTTCCAAGCGGAACGATATCACAGAGGAAAGAGCAAAGGAGATACAGTATGTCGATAGAAACTGGGAACCAATGTTCGAAGGTATTCCCACACAGGATCAACGCGCATGGGAACAGCTAGCAAGTCAGGAAAGAAGAGGAAGAACAGAATAAAGCATGAGTAAGTAGCAGTATGAACTCGGGAAGGAAGCAAAGTGGGCACGAAAGACAGACGTTCCAAAGGCCTAGCTAATGGCTGAGGTAACCCTCACGAGTATCATTTAATATTTATTTAGTTATTTGTCATATCTTTCTCCACGGGCGGGAGGTGTTCTTGGATTATTCTAGTACAGCTTATATGAAATATTTTGTGGACATTCATTTCTTAATAATATAATAGCTATGACTCTACAACCTAATCAACAAGGCTCAGTGCCATCACACACCAGACTAGCCAACTGAGCTGGCACCGCAATAGTACTACCTAACGATTACCCTCGCACGAGGAGCAGTATAGTAATTACGTTTTTTCAGCTAATATTACAGCTTGTTTCATTAAAGTAAATGCAGTTATTTGTTCCCGAGAGAGATCTGCATAGCTTAATACTATTCCATCTGATTGACTAAATACTATTAAAAGCAATATCATCCAATAGGTATAGCGGTACTATACAGCACGACCTACGGTACAAACATGTAAATTCGCAATCGTGTATTTATATCTCATAATAGGACGGCTTTCATCAAGTGAATTATGATTATTGTTATTAAACTATTAGCTTCACGACCGCTTCCACCAAAGGACGATTCGCACAGTGATGCTAGTCGGCCAGGAGGTTCAATTAGGAATATCCAATCTTAACATCGGCTCCCCTCTGCCATATAGTATAAGTGGCTCAGTGTACTTCTACTGGTAGAAAAAAGACGCAAGGAATAGGAAAAGACACCCGAGTAGACGGCTCCTCTCATAGTCTTCCACACGAGAGAGACTATAGGGGTGTACCGCGTACGAGGTCAGCTATCTCGATCAGCGCAGTCCACCTCACAGAAGAGAAAGGGGAAAAATACATAGAGAACCTACCTAACTTTATAAAACTAACCTTCTTAAGAGGAATTGCGGCCAGCTGCAACATACCTGCCGAGAAGGCGCTCAGAACAGCTCTTGGGTTCGTGATTTCATCAATTGAAAACTACCACAGTATTGGATTAGAAAACCAGGCCCAATTCAACGCATGATAAGCTTAATTAGCTTATAACTGAAATTTGAGCTCCCGCAGTTACAGAATACAACGCATGGTTGCCAGTGAGTGTGTTACTCCATATAACCTAAAGGCAAGTACTCGTAAAATTCTTTTGTACATGAAACCTGCAAGTTAGCCACTTGCGAGTACCTACACGTTTACATGTGATACATTTCCCATCAAGCCAAACCACCATGCGATTTACGATGACATTCACTCGCGTGTATGTACAAAGGTGACATTTGTTAAAAAGTAAGTGAATCAACGTTGGTACCATTAGTACCAAACTGTACAATTTACATTCTATCTATTGTTCCAAAGGGCGGTACAGGGGAGCTCCCGAAACAGGAGATAGGATAGTACTGTTGATCGTTGTAACTGGTTCCTGGAGAACTGACTGTGGAGATGACCTGAGGTACAGCATGTCATGTTTGTTTCCTCGACGGTGTTAAAACATCAACTTTGGCAACATCATATGAGTTTGTAAAATCACACAGTTAAAATGTACTAGTAAGAAATTTTGACGACACTTTTTGTACTTTTTTATTATGTTATTTTATATTATCAATGTATTTAGGCGCCCACCATAACTACAATTCACTTCAGATGGCATTAAGTGGTCTCCCCTTTAGCATATTTCCCAGCGTTACGGGCCTTGCTTTCTGTAGTTTCCCTGTTTCCAAAGTCTCTGTTTCAGGAGTTCCGGTGTACCATACACTACAGCATGGGTGAGAGTCGAGATATTGACTCCCATCGATCACACGAGGAAACAGTCCGAAGACGCGCTCATGTACACTGTGCCACTCGGATTGTGGAGCGATAGGGGACCCTTAACAATCCTGTGCAGATTCATAGGACATCCGTCTTGAACAGTCAACACTACCTTGCTATAGGCATACAACTTATATTTGATGATGCTTATATTAATCACATCAGAGGAACATGGATCTATGTACAATTAGAGTGAGAAGGCTCCAGTAATCGTACAGTCACTAAGTGAATCATATGAATTGCTGCTTGCGTTGTCTTGGCTTACATGTTCGTGTTTGTCAGTCACTGTTCATGAAGTTAGATGTTGCATGAAAAGCACTGTACACACCCATTCAGATTTGATCAAAAGTGCAGTACGTGCGCTGGCCTGATCAATATGATAAATTTATACCTAATTATGCTCAGTACCATTTTCATCCTCCGTGAGTATGCATATTGCTTACGATGTCCACTACTTGGCAAGTTCTTCCCCCCGACCAGTAACTGTACGTTGGCTCATCAGCGGCAGGTATGTCTGTAGTCAAGGTCAATAGCATTGTACTACACACACGTGCCAGATGCATTGCTGCGGCTTACAAAACACACCTACGTACGAGTCTGATATCTGAAAGATATGGTAATTCTGAAATATGTCATTAGTTTGAGAGATCCAATTTTATGTTGGTTTCCCGGAGTTAGATTTCGATTACCGGTGGACTGCAAACTTATGCGTCCCAAATTTCAGTGAGAAAACACGTGGACTTGTGCATTGGTGCAATGCCCAATTAAGCGCAACTATTTCGCCGCTGCCTACAACCTAATGCCTCTCTTTTTTCTTCTTCGTTCTGTGACCTCTGTAAGAAAGTTTTAATGGAGGGAACTTTATGAAGAGAGTAGATACTATTCACACCAAGAAAACTGTAGCTCAATCAACTTGTCTCTGAAAAAGCACACTGAAACAGTTCCTATAACTTTCCTATATGAAATTGGTGAATTCATCCGGAACCCTTTTGATCGTTTGATCCAGAAATCCCAAATTACATTTACGGGAACAACCCCCTTCTGATAAACAACCGCCGGTTCATAGTTCTTCACTATCAGATTCACTCTGTAGTGGTCATACCTACATGTTTATATGATATAGAATCAGGAATACTCGTTTCGTATCACCCATAGATCGTGACTACGTATCAGTGGACGGCAGCCTTGAGACCAACACAAAATGTTGAAAATTATATCGAACAAAGTTGATTATAGCTGCCCATTCATCCCCACTGTCAACGAGCTGATAGCTCTCTGTGACCACGACCTACTACGATAGTGCTATCACTGATAACTCACAACCTCATTAATATTTCTGAACACGTCCACTACAAGCAGCATTTGACTGCTTGTTTTCTTCATTCTGTGGTAAATATACAAAGTATATATGCAATTCCCGTACACCAGTTTCACTTGATGCAGTCACTTGGTTTGGTAGCAAATTAGTTTTCCCTGAAATTCATTGAATAGAATTTTTCTAGGTAAAGTCTGCGTTCCGCGCGGTGTTACGTGACGCTAATGTTTTCTCAAACTTTAATCTGTATTTCCCATAGAACGCATGTCGAAGGGGGAGGTGATGTTTATGTTATTACGTTACTTTAGGGCTGAGATGTTATAAGGTTATAATTTTATAACTTGACATTGTTTTCAAGTTTTGGCTGAAGATATTTTGTGCATAAATGAGAACGAATTCCCTACGGGAAAAGTATGGGAAACCTTCATGATAGATTAAATTATATAGCCGACAGTAGACTGACGAACAGGCCCATCCCCACAGAGCAATTGAGACTAACGCTCTGGCCATATAGGATAGGAGCTGTTGCCATTAATGACTTGTGTCACATCATTTAAATATCTGAGTAAGAATAGAAAGAGAAAAACCTCTTTAAGCACAGGAAGTAATTATGTAACCACTATAGTTGCAGAAGACTGTTGGAGTCTCAGAAATGTTACGTGGAATTAGTTGGGGCATGAAAGATACTGATTAGGCTAGGGTGACCTCTGAAGCTTTTGTAATTAAGAGTTTGTGACTCCTGGAGAAGGAGTTCGTAGCTGTGGATGGTGTTGCACCCAATGTTTGTCTAGACGATTCTTAAATGCGTTAACTGTCTGCACTGCCAGCTTCGAAAGAGAGTCCATTCCAAATCTTCACTATGAAGTACGGGAAAGACTGCTGGCTGAGAGTAGTTCTTCTATCTTGGTAGTTGAGTTTTTGGCCTTAGTTTTGGAGGTGATCATTAATTCATTACATTGTCTCACGCAGATACGTTATCTGACAACTTAAACGAGAAGTATAACTCTGAAAAAAAAATTGCTTTGGCAGATCGATTAACTAACAGTCGTCCTAACTAATGGTACCTCTCGACTTTTTTTCCACAAATTAATGATGTTCACGCTATATATCTCGTGTAATCATGCACCCGGCAGCGAATTTTAATATTTTGTTGTTTGTGCCTTGATATTTTGTATACATTTGTTATCAGTAAGCAAATGGCTAATTCATTTTAGACAAGCAATGAAATAAATAAAATTCTGTTAATAGATTAGTTACTATCAGTGACCTGACTTCGTCTCCTCGCTGGGGATGGGCCTCTGGATTTGTCCACTTCCAGTATTTAATTTATTGAGCATTTCTAGTTAGCCATATCGTGCTTCAAGTTGCATACATGTAGAAGGCTGCTTCAGGACAGCGTACATAGTTATACACACAGAAAAATGGTTGTTTGTCATCAAGCAAAATTAGTTAACTGTAAACTACCTTGTTTGAATTTGCGTCAATGCATATTGTCGTTTGTGATGAACAACAGATGAACAAGAGCGTTGTGATGAACAACAGATGAACAAGACCGTTGTGATGAACAACAGATGAACAAGAGCGTTGTGATGAACAACAATGTCTTTTACGGTTAATTATTATTGCTCTGTAGATAAAATATTACGTCATTAGTGATAAGAAACCAGTAGTTTTTTATCGTAAAGAACATACTTTTCTGTGTGGACGTGATGCTCCAAGATCAATAAACTGAAAAGACAGTTTCATGTGCCATATAGAGTATCAGTTTCGATATTTTGTATGCATATCGTTTTCTCTCGTGAGTGAAGTATCATACTTTGCGCCAAAGTGCCCATGCTCTTACGGAAACAAGGTAATTTTATAGACACGCTAACTCAAGTTAAAAAAAAAAAAGACGAGCCTGCTACTAAGCCCGAGTAGCTTTGTCGAAAAAAATGCGTGTATAACGATATGTTATCGAGTTATTTAGAAAGCATTGTTATTAATGGAAAACTGGAATTTTCTTAAACCCGTGATATGATTAATTTTGTAAACTTTTCCTATGTCATCATCTGTTTACTTGGAAGAGCCTCTTAAGGTCCATCCATTTTTCATTTTCTAACACCGTNTATAACGATATGTTATCGAGTCATTTAGAAAGCATTGTTATTAATGGAAAACTGGAATTTTCTTAAACCCGTGATATGATTAATTTTGTAAACTTTTCCTATGTCATCATCTGTTTACTTGGAAGAGCCTCTTAAGGTCCATTCATTTTTCATTTTCTAATACCGTGCGCAACAAGATACCGTAACTTTCACTTCCATTCTGCTATAGCAACCCTGGATGGCACTGCAGTGGTGGCTGGTAGATAAATTAGCAGATGAATATCACAGTTTCATAGAAGGAGAATTGTAACTTTTTCATAAATTTCGATCTCCAAATTGCTTCTTGAAAAGTTACACGTTTCCTTATAAGAGAGTGTGGACCAGTTCTTCGCAGCTTTTTCTATACTTCATAAAATAACACTGCGGACCTGTCCAAAACTGTGCTCTGGCAAGCATCCATGGCGAGCAGTGACTTCCAAATGCTACACTCACGACAACGCCTAGTTCACTTGTAAGCCGAGACTGGATGGCGTATTCACACGACGGTCGTTCGGTGCCTCAGCTGCTGCTCAGCCTCAGAATGTTTTGTTGCGTCCTTGGAAACTCAACCGCGTGTCGACAAAAGAAGATTTGCTAAAATGTTAGCCGTCACGCAAGCGGGCTCAACTAGGGCCACCAGTAAAATTTAGAGTAGCTTTTCAAAATTGGAGTTCAGTAAAACTAAAAATAAACTGCACGTACTGTTTAGACGGACACAGCAGCGCATTTGGACGTTTAGAAGCACGTACATATTTGGAAAGCGAGACTTTCGTGTGAACTCGCCTTAGCCGAAACCAATCAAATGCTATAGCAGACAAGTTATATTTAAGCAAACATAATCCTTCAGGGTATGATTTATTATTGCCGTTCTCGTACGATTAGCACTGTTTGGTTTGTGCCAAGCATGGAACATTGTGCACTGCAAAGTTAAGTGATGCGTTCAGGCCTGTTCGCCGCTACCATGACAGTTACACACGATTTTATTTTACCAGGGAAGCTGATAAGTTCGTGCAGCAGTCACCGTACCCCCAAACATCGCTGCCCACCGAGACTGTGACGCAGTACCTGCTGCAGCACTGCACCGGTGTGTCCGACAGGACTGCGCTCGTGAGTTCAAATAAATCTGCTGAGAGGTACTGAGGTACCGGCCCACCTCCTCGACAGCTGTAGTGTAATCGAATTAGCCTCAACTTGTCCGAAACTCTAGTCATAAGCGTTAGATTTGTATCTTTATCACCCGCGAACGAAGTGAGAGAGGTGATAATCTTTTCGTTGAAGATTCAAGTGTATATATTGGTATAGTGGTATATTTGTCTTCCCACCCAAAAAGTGGTCGAAGGAGTAGAGCAATGTTCATAATTTTATGCTGGCAGTTTGGTGGGTTTACCTAGATGTGACCAATGCCGAAAAAACTAGGCCTAGCTGGCCATCAAAAA
Source organism: Parhyale hawaiensis (assembly GCA_001587735.2). NCBI lineage: Eukaryota > Metazoa > Arthropoda > Malacostraca > Amphipoda > Hyalidae > Parhyale > Parhyale hawaiensis. The sequence goes on along the minus strand of LQNS02278177.1, from coordinate 573,766 downwards.
TGACGGCGTTGAATTTTCCACCACCGCGGCGAATTGGTCTCCCCCGCTGCGGATCGCCTTATGCCACGAGACGCTCTATTTTTTCCTATAGATCTCAAAGGGGTCACTCTGGCCGAACCTTGTGGGACAAAACATCCATATGAAAATCTAGGGTTAGCTGGCCATCAAAAATGACTTCGTTCAATTATTTGCCTCACCGCGAGTGATGGTCTTACGCCACGAGGCGTTCTAGTTATATCGGGGTTTAATTGTTAATCAGGAACTGAGCACGCTTGAGATGGCCAAAAAGTTAATATGGCGAAGTAGGATTGAATTTTTGACGGTCTTTGGCTTAATAAATTTGCTGAGGAGGTCTGAAGCTCGATGCAAACAGCTGACTCCAACGGTCACGGGTGAAGCTCCGGAGAAATCTGGGATGATCCTGCTCGTCTCCAACGGCTGCTGTTCCCATGGTTGTGATTATCAGTGAATATTTTCAGTTTCCTTTTGCGTACTTCCTCTTCTTTGCTCCTCCTTCCTCTCTTTTGAATGGCCAGTGTGGTGATGTGAATATTGGGTGGCTTATGAAATTTCATTAGGAGTAACTAACTAGCTGAAGGATTTCAGTAGCGTCCTGAATACACTGTGGTAATTATGTAGAGTGTGTTCTTATAAAATGCCCGCAACATTCAGTGACGCTTGGATGAAGCACAGCATTTATCTCTGTCTTGAGCTAGACCTTTGTAGTTGGGTAACCTCCAAGAAGAAGGTGGAACTTGAGCACCGTCCACCTTGACCGCATGGATGAAGTAGGTTGCAGCGTTTCGATCCTGTAGTCTAGTGCTGCAGGCCCCAGTCCATGTTGCCATTCCGAGTGGGGCCGCGCGTCAGTCTGACCATAAGTCTAGAAGGGCCCAATAGAGGAGGGTTTGAGTGAAGTGAAATATATTACAGTGCACCACTCCTTGTTGCAGAACTCCAGAAATGAGCACAGAAACCACAAAACGATTTATTACTCTTGTTATTGTCTGGGCCCATTAAAAGAAAAATCCCTGTCTTATAGGTGCCCCGGAGCCGATATTGATAGATATTGAAACGTCAGTTCAGAAATTGAAACTGAATTCGTCTTATCAGTAGACTATTTTTAAAGTCCGCGGAGTATCGGCGAGGACGTATATCTTTCATCGTGTCTCTCTCTGTCTGTGTGTCAGTCCATCCGAACCCATTGTTACGAGGAAATATTTGAAATGTGACAGGTTATATATATATATAATTATTTTTGGTAATTATAAATTAATAAATGAACGAATGCTATTCCTACTGTACATGAATGATTAATTACGAACGATCCAGCTGATAATTCTCGGAAAATATCACATGGCAGGATTGTGACTATGAAAATAACATAGGAAAATGCACAAAACATGTTAGATATGTTCCCTAGGGGCGAGCTATTCCCCAACCTACCTAACTAAAAGACTTATCGATTGGGTCTCATACTGCAGCTGGATCAGTAAAACACACGTAAAGATCTCACAATATATTGGAAAAAGAGCATGGAAATTTAATACAAAGAGGAAACCACATGCAAGCGAGAATTAGATAAGCTGTTTTGTCACACATGAATAGAAATTTCAATCACAACTGATACCGGTCATAACTGAACACTTCACAAGTACTCTGGAGATATATCTATGTATACTTGGACCGCAAATATTTGAAAGGTTGAGTACCATGGGAAAGACAAACACATTTCCCATGGGAAACACTATGGGGAAGACCGCCATTTTAGGCACACTGGGCAGGATTTCAACTAATTGTGGTCCACTCCCGGCATCTCTTGTAGTTTGTATGCCACATCCAGTCCAGTGAGCTGGGACTCGGTGGGTCGTGGGCTGGGAGGCAGCCACATATTTGAATCGTCGGCACAAGTTAGCGCAGAGGTTTCGTATTTTCACTTATCTTCGTGACGCACAGAAAGAGACTCTTCGGAGATTGTTTTTATTCGTTGTTGCTGCTCAGTTAGAAATTTCCAGCACTGTAGGNATTTGATTCGTCGGCACAAGTTAGCGCAGAGGTTTCGTATTTTCACTTATCTTCGTGACGCACAGAAAGAGACTCTTCGGAGATTGTTTTTATTCGTTGTTGCTGCTCAGTTAGAAATTTCCAGCACTGTAGACACCACTGCGCAGAATATACCTGGCTACTGAAGCGCCAGCACACCTTCTATTATTAAGTAGCATGCTAGTTATAGGATAACTAGTGGTGCTAGTTCACATTTGTCTCTTGGTTGAGAAATAACAGTTTTGGCTAATACTAGCTGGCTCTATGTTGCCAATGGCCTAAAAAATGCATATTTTTGCTACTCACCAGTTAGACGGCGTGACACGGCGCTCGGTCTCCTACGGAGCCCTTGTCGATGGCATGCTTCGCTGGGGGGCAGTGGTGCAGAAGCGACATCCTGAGGGAGTCCAGCAGCCAACTGTTGCGCTCTTTATGCACAACTGCCCGGACTATCCTATGATATTCTTCGGCACTATGGCTGTTGGGGCCATCGTCACCACCATGAATCCCGCCTATACTGCAGGTGAGTGTGCATTTGGGTAATGTCATACTTGCGTTGCTTATTCATTTACAGTTACTGTGAAATGCACCACCCATTGTATATTAGCGTGGTTTGCGGACGCTGTTTTCGCGATCCACGTTTGCCAAAGGTCCATATAGTGCTGTCTGTACTTGCCTAAATATTTTTTTATGCCTAAGTGTTCAACAAATTTCGGACGCAAGGACTGCCCGGAACTAAAGTAGGTTGGCTTTGTTGTTTGAGTTTAATTACAAATTGGTCTGAGGCAGTTAATTTTCTATTATCGTTTTATCAAATATGAAGAGGATGCATGTGAGCTGAAGTCTTTTGAAAGGGTAAAAAAGAGCATAAAAGACCCAATGTCGCAGAAATCGAATCAGTTACGCCATGTTTATCAGAAGCTAGTTAAACTACTAGGTACAGGTTCCACGAAGAGGTCCTCCTAGAGTCATCACGGATTAAAAACGTGTGTAAAGTAAATGACCAGTTGTCCCAAATTCACAGAGGAAGTGGCCAATC
>LQNS02278177.1:513931-529174 GCA_001587735.2 Parhyale hawaiensis | reverse complement strand
ATTCCAAAACTGTCATTGCTTTTTTCTATAATGAAAACTCATTGAGTTCTATTCCTTTGAAACTTAGAAAAAATGCATACCTACAGCTATATTTATAATTTCCCATTATCTGAAAAAGGTAAGGCCTAAACCCAAAAATTTGTAAGAGCAAAATGTGCTTCTTTTTCAAAAATACATATACTATGCAAATTTCAGAACAATCGGTCTAAAATTGATCATTTTGCCCCCCTCACATAATGTACAAGGTGCGAAAGTTCTACCAAACATTTTGTCAATGGCCTCACCATGTAGAATAGGAAAATACATGGTAGCTCTAGCTGTAAAAGAGATGTGCAAAAAAAATCCACATTTACAACTTTTTTAAATTTGTGACTGAAAATTTAGAATTGAATGATATTTGTTTATAAATGTGATCCCGGAGTCGGAGTCGAACTAAAAATTCCAACTCCGACTCTGACTCCTAGAGCAATTGGAATTACGACTCCGACTCCCCCTCAAATCCTCCTACTCCGGCCGACTCAGACTCCGACTCCGCAACCCTGGTTTTCAATCGTCTCTTGTACAATTCCGTATCCACAATACCATATTTATTGGCTATTATTTAAAAGCAATTTAGTTTATTTACAAAAAAATTTGACTTAATTTTCGTGATCTAAATAAAGATTTTTTTTACCTTCGTTCTCTATATAACATTCGGTCTTGGGTACACCCCCTTCAGTAATTCAAAGGAAGAAAATTACAAAATGTTAAGAAGGTGTATCATAGTCAAAAGAATGAAGAAACCGTCACTTATTTAAATGCTCTCTCTATATAACATTCGGTCTTGGGTAGGTAGCTACCTCTGTAGTTTCAGACCTTCCCAAAGCCCATCCTTTTTGGAGACCTCATACATGTAATTGCTCGTCGTATAACTCAGGTGAAGCTGGAGTGTGCTGGCCGGCCTGATATAGGCTGCAAGGAGGAATAAGGGTGAAGGATACAAGGAGGTATGACCAGATCCAATTCCATTAGCAGGGTGATGTGCATCAGGCCATGGGCAGACCCGCAACATCATATCATTGGATCGATATACCTGCGTAATTCTAAATAATACATGTTTTGCCACCATATGGTAGCCGGTCACAGCAAACAAACAGAAGCAAAAGCTGCTCGGGTCATTCGACTATACAAGGCACTACAAACTGACCTCTGCATCTCCCCAGGCCCAGGCACCACCAGTGCAGGACAGCCAGACCAGGGGGGAATCCACATTAGTTGTAGATACCTATAAATACCTACACACCAAACTAAACTACAAATACCTAAACCATGCTATGCTAGCTCTCATTGCGGACCCCCAGTGAACCAAAAACTTTTCAAACAGTACCACACTGTGAAGCCCTGATCAGTTAGGAAACTCCTTAAACAGTGCTACACTGTAGGGAAATGGTTAAACTCATCTATCCTTTATAGCCACCTCTCGCTTACCCCACACTCTTGCCAGGTACTCCTTGACACACTCAATCATCCTCACNCCATTAAAGTTTAATCACTTTTTACATTGGCACAAATAAATCAAAGGATCGATGGTGTTTACTATGCGACATAACTGTAGCAATAACTGAAATAATATTATAACGAAGAACGAGAATTTTCCAATAAATATGGCTGAGTTTTCAATCGTCGATTGTACAATTCCGTATCCACAATACCATATTTATTGGCTATTATTTAAAAGCAATTTAGTTTATTTACAAATAAATTGACTTTATTTTCGTGATCTAAATAAAAAAAAATATTTTTTTTTACCTTTGTTCTCTATATAACATTCGGTCTTGGGTACACCCCCTTCAGTAATTCAAAGGAAGAAAATTATAAAATGTTAAGAAGGTGTATCGTATTCAAAAGAATGAAGAAACCGTCACTTATTTAAATGCTCTCTTTATATAACATTCGGTCTTGGGTAGGTACCTCTGTAGTTTCAGACCTTCCCAAAGCCCATTCTTTTTGGAGACCTCATACGTGTAATCGCTCGTCGTATAACTCAGGTGAAGCTGAAGTGTGCTGGCCGGCCTGATATAGGCTGCAAGGAGGAATAAGGGTGAAGGATACAAGGAGGTATGACCAGATAAAAAAAAAAAAAAAAAATCTGAGACTTCGTCTAAACTTCACAGAAACGCCTAACAGCGAACTCAGCTCAGATTTTGGCATGAATACTGAGGAAATACCTCACAAATCATGGAAAAATGATGAAATTTTTGAAAAAAATTTGAAAGAGTACTTATCTGTCTTATACCTATGAGTGTGATGACTCTGACCTGTCTTCCTGTCATGCAGAAGCCTCGGCTATGCGAGTCTCATTCCTACCGACAGAGGGTACTCTGCTTCGCTTCACCACTGCAAAAGTGTTCATTGGAACATTCAATCTATTTTGTACTGCTCTAATAATTCACGCAATTGTGTCTCTCTTCTTCTTCTTCTTGCCGATGATTACCTTATCTAATTGGCCGCGTGAGACTGAACAACCTTAGACGCGTATTGTGATGTTTTTGTTTGCAGGAGTTGATACCTTCACCTAGCAATGTGACCAACTGTAATTCTTGAACAAGTAACTATGGTGTTGTTGTGAAGTGTGCATCACTTCGAAAATCGAATACTAGATTTAGAATTTTGAATTAGTAGTGTTAATTATTGCTGGACCAAATTTTCTAAGTAAGTTTATCCTTGTTACAAATGTGTTGCACACTTGATTACTATGGAAGACACGCAGTATTTTTTATAACCCAAAAAAGGGAGTAGTTATGTTCATATTTTTTGGGGAGGGGAGAAGAGGAGGGAGTCAGGTGGGTTGACCTAGATGTGAAAAATACCAAAACTCTTAGAGTTAGCTGGTGATAAAAAATGACTGCTTTGAAAATTGTCTTCCCACCCTCAAAGATGAAGGAGTTGAGCTATGTTCATATTTTTTGTAGGGATTAGTTGAGTTGACCTAGGTGTGAAAAATACCAAAACCAGAAAGTAAGTTGACTTACAAATTGATGACGTTGAAATTTATACCTCACTGCGGATGATGGTTTACGCCACAAGGCGTTCTAGATGGTCCACATGAACATGATCCCCGTTTTATTTATTGAGATAGAGAAACAGATTGATTCATATGAAAGTTATTTTGTTCTTGACGGCCACCATTTGAAACAGCTGCTATTATATTTTAATCCTCAGCATTTAGCTATAGCCTTTGATGGCTAGAGCCTGTGCCAGTTTTTTTTTCAATTCCTCGTGAGCGGAGAATGTTTCGAAGTAAAATGTCTTCACGTGTTTCTGATCCGGTTGCTGCCATTCGCACTGACAGTTCATTATTTCTAATTTCTTATGCCCCTTCCCCTATGTTTGTTATCGGTGGGTTTCATGCCACGCTTCCTTATCTATTTCAGACATGTAAGTGCTTAGTCGAAATATGACCGATGTTGAGCTAGCTCCCATACAATCCTGCTCTGAACTGAGCAAGGAATATTTACAAACTGCATTTAGGCGCCACTTTGGCAACAGCGACTTGTCCATTATATCTTTTGATGTCACACAGCCTGGAAAAAGAGCCGGATTCCTCAGTGAAATTGTCTTCCTTGATGTTCGCTTCAAAACTTCGTCTACTGAGCCGGAAAAAGCTAGAAAACTTGTTGTCAAATGCATGCCATTCGAAGAAGAAAGAGTAGGGATCATTAAAGCTGTGGGTCTTCATAGACGTGAAGTTCTGGCTTACGATTACATGAGCTCGACGTCTTTTATGAAGGCCATCTCAGCTGCCGGTCAAAAATCCGTGGTACCTGAAGTGATTTTGGCCTCTGCTACTGAAGACCATTTGACATTGATCATGGACGACATGCGAAGCAAGGGCTATCAGAACAAAGTCACTCCTGACGGGTCTACTATCGAGCAGGCCAAGACAGTGTTCCGTGCTATTGCTCTCCTGCACGCCATAGGGTTTGTAGACTTACAGAAGACTGGAAAGATTGGAGATGTGACTGAACTCGGCACCATCGACTTCGCTGATGCTTTGATGATGCGGAATATCGATTTAGTATTGGATATGATTGAAGATTCGCCATTTACTGAGGTGCTTGAGAAAATGAAGACCGCCACGAAGACATTGCGTGAGCTGCCTATGAAGTACGCATTCATTACCACCTATGTTCACTGTGACCTATGGGCTGGTAACGTACTGTTCGATGCTGATGACAAGACTTGTACTCTAATTGACTGGCAGTTCGGATCCCAGAACAACTTGGTCATGGACTTAGTTACGATGATTTTCATGAGCTGCAATCCCATCATATTCCAAGGAGGTGAGTTGCAGAATGTCTTACTGGAATACTGGAACACTTTCACGAAGGTAGTCACCGATAATGGCGGTGCAGTGACGAAAACCTTCAGTGAGCTGAAGCAGTGTGTGAGTGACGTCATCTTGTATGGATTCATGTTCATGGTTGCCAGTGCCGACGCTCTACTCATTTCTCAGCACATCTCCAAAGTGAGAATCGAAAGAAGTATGAAATTTTTGCAGAAGAACGGCGCATTTGAAAAATTTTTCAATGCCTGAATAACTTTCCGTTTTTTTTCTATTTTGACACAAGCTTGATTATTACTTTTCACATGGCAGTATGAATATCATTTTTATTTTAGATACCTGCAGCCCTTCGTTGAATTAAAAGCAGGACTGATATTTTCTAATTGATTGTAGTAGCTATAAGTTGTTGTCAGTTGCTACTCGAAAGAGTTGGAAGTGAAATTTCGGTGCCAATATTCAGGGATGGCGCGACCGGGGGGACTCCCCCCCCCCTAATAATTTCTGGACGGGCTATACAGTCGGTAACTATATTTTTGACAAGAGCAGTCGGTACTTCTACGGTAATCGACTAACTTAGCTGTAAAATGTACCGACTAACGTCAAATGTATAGACTAACCTCAAATGTACCGACTAACGTCAAAATTTACTGTAACCGAACATCACAAGTGGAAAAATTTTCGCGCTGCGCGCGAATCGCCTTGCCGCTTCCACAGTCACACCCGTCTTTGCAATATAGCCAAGCATGCACTACGACTGTGAGAGGAGGATGTCTGTCTCACAAGCTTTCTTCAGTAATAGGTTTCTGTCAAGTTATATTAATATAGAATGGGTAGCCATATTCGGTAAATTTATGGGAAAGGTTTTTGATATGCATACTGGAAAATATGCCGTTAATTATATATTTAGGCAAGAAGATAAAGAGATTTGGAATTTCTTGGTGACATTTGGCATTGTTGGGGATACAAAAAATACGGCAATGCTGTTGACAGTACTGCACAAGGATAGTCTGTGGCGACAGTGGCGTGTTGTGAACCTGTTGCAATAGCAACCTAACGTCAGTTTTGTTTTTTAAAGTGCAATGAGATCAAACTTTTTCACTTTTATGTACATTGTATTCATTTTGATTTGCTATACTATCAATTAATTGAACTCATGATTATCGTTTGGGGCGGAGCCCCTCGTTGTCAATTCACAAACTTTAAGTAGCCTAATATTGAATAATATGCCTAGGCGAATACTATGTGTTACACCGTAACGTAACGAAAACAATGAGCCTGTAATGAGTTGCAGTGTAATGTACTCGTCTTTACAAATGTTGCAATATCAGGATGTTTACAACTATTCCTTACTTTGATTTTTTCAATTTGTGTGTTGTAATCATCCTGAAGTATTTCAGTCCCCTTATTTCCCAACAAAATTACGAAATGAGACGTTCTGTTCTCAATCTCCCAACTGTGAGTGTTGACGTTGAGAAACGCGCTACAGTATTTCAAATTGCAACGCTTCTCAATAAACATCCTGAGTATTTATTAGATCCCATTTTTGACAATGTCTTTAAAAAGCGTTTTAAAGAATACGTCATGCAATTGTATTAGCTTTTGCTCAGTGTTGCCCCAAAAGTTTTTTTTTTTCAGTGGCTACGCTCATGCATTATTCTACAGTGTTACAGTACCTACTAGTCTGCCAAAATACTTGCAATATATCAAATGTATCTGTGTGTAAAAAACCTATTACCAGTCACGCAGTGCCACTGTGTGGGTGAAGTCTGATTGAGCAGCTGCGCTGCCTGTGCAATGTTCTCGAAAAGTTATAGTGCACGAGTACTGTCCCTATCCCCGACAGACCACCCCTACTACAGGGTGTCCAGGAAAGATTTACCCATTATTAAAATAGCCAGAAAACATTTAATAATGGATAGAAATAACTTTTGATTGTATATTTTGCTTCTCAGAACTCTTTTGAATGAGTGTCTTTTGTTTCGCTAATTTGTAGACAATACTTCTACCAAAATGGCGTCTCAAGCAAAACGAGATCAAATTGTTGCCTTCAAAACAGCTGGTATCGCCAACAAGGACACCATAAAACAGCTCCATGTGTCGCGTAAGACTGAATATAATGTCTGGAAACGTTATATTGATACTAATACAACCTCCAGCAAGAAAATTCCAGGCCGCTCACGAACTGTTCGAACCAAAAAAGTGGTGAAAGCCATTCAGAAGCGAGTGAAGCGGAATCTTCGAAGGAGCATAAGAAAAACTGCTAAAGAGTTCTGGATTTCAAAATCTTCTATGCATATGGTGTTTAAAGTTGATTTAGGGTTTAAGGCATACAAAAAGCAATTCAAGCAGTTACTTTCAGAGGCATCGAAGAAAAAAAAACGACTTGATAGGGGGAAATTGATGTTGGAGGAACGCAAGGGGGCCACAGACACAGTTTTCATCTGGTCCGATGAAAAGATATTCACTGTGGAGGCTGTTCTTAATAAGCAGAATGATCGACTGTACGCCCGTGATGCTAAAGACTTGCCGTAGGGTAGTCGAATTCATTTTCGCCGAGTTAAACCTGCTGGGGTTATGGTTTGGGCCGCAGTTTCCTCCAATGGGTCCAAATCTCCTTTGGTCATCATTCCCGAAGAAGTTAAGGTGAATAGCCAAGTTTACATGGAAATGTTGGAAACTAAAGTGTTGCCCTGGGTGTCGGAACAGTTTGGAAACAACTATGTGTTCACCCAAGACGGGGCATCCTCCCACACATCAAATGTGACTCAGCAATGGTGCAAGGACCATTTCAGTGGTTTCTGGGACAAAACAAACAAACAAACAAAACAAATATCATTTATTATCTCGTATACAGGGTACAATGGATACACCTATCGAGGTTTTCTTTTTGCCTTAATTCTAGAATTTTGAAGATCCAGTAGTGTGAAGAGCAGGAGANGCCTGGCCTCTCGATGCTGGAGTGCTCCACGCAGTGTAAATCCGTTGCGTGCCGTCCGGGGAATCGAACCCGCGCCTCTGTTGATGCGAAGCCGAACCGTTGTCACTTCACCACCGAGAGGTTCGTTGGCCTCCATCAAGCCCAGATATCAATCCAATGGACTTTGCTATTTGCTCCATCTTCGAAAGTGATGTCTCCGCTAAATCCTATCCAAATGTTGCAGCCCTGAAAGATGCCCTTCAGACTTCTTGGGCCGCGTTAGGTGACAAAGTAGTGCGGGATTCTTGCCTATCAGTTATTCATCGTCTTAAGNGGTTGTATTTCCGAAAAGTGTTTGTTTTATTTAGATTTTACTAGTTCACAGTGTGATAGATTATAAAAATGTATTCTTTTATGTTTCTGGTCTTATTTTCTAATTTTTCTAGCGCCAGTAAAGCTATCAGAGAAACTGCAAGATAGGTATTCTGCAAATAGTGCCTTAAAATGTATTCTGAACCCATAAAAATGTGTCTTCTACATTGCTTTACCCAGACATATATACCACTCGTAGCCTATCACTTAATGCTAATCTTATTATATAGAGTCATGTCATGCTATGAAGTTTTTGGCAGTCACTTGTGCACGTTATACGAATGAAAATAAGTAGTTATGTAGCTATTTGAATTGTCTATTTTTTCTACTTGTGAAAACTTTTCATACGCATAAAGCTACTACTGTATATAGATGTATTATTAGAATCTTGAGCATACAGTCACCATTTCACTAATAGTCTGATTAGTTACCTACATTTATAAAACATTCCATGACTAGGAGTGGGAATGAAGATAGTGTGATGAAGATAATTGGCCTATAAATACGATACAACTTGTGAACGACGAGTATGTATCTACTGAACCTAACACACATCTGTGAGATAAACTACTGAATAATTTTTTCACAGCTTGCTTTATTTAGGTAGAAGCTATCTTTACGTTTCATTTGGCAGGCTGTCACAGGGAAAGAACGACCAATTGCTAGAAAATGAAAATATTGAGTTTTGGGCAATCATTAAATCTTATGCACCATACCTTAATAGATTTCAGATGAAGACATGCTTTTCAGATGAAGATACCGGTACTTGATGATTGCCACATATTTTCTTCAATTTGCAGAAGTTGGTCAATTCTTTCACTTCAACAAGCTGCCAGAATAAGATAGAAAACTAGAACTTACAGACCTCATACTTGAGCATAATCAATCATAGTAACAGTCTAACAGAACAGACTACTATTGCAGTTTTTAGTCGTTTATCGCCCGACTCTCTGTGTGCGGCTTAATATTGTTTATTTACTTCTCTTAGCAAGAAGATAAATTAGTTACGATGAACTTTTACCTACGTAACTGTAGACGGCGAATAGCTAATAACAGAGATTACTCACCTGAGAACGGTACACCTGGCACCTGGATCATATGGCAGATCCAGCATGTTAGTGTCACACTTAGTTTAACAATACAGTAATTAAATGTGTATACTTGTCCTTCATATCAACATCCGCACCTAAATTCAAAATCTCTAGGTATAGGTAGTTATTACTATGAAGTGATAAGCAACTTCAGAAGCCCGAAACTCTGCTAAGAAAGATGCATCATAATGCAATAAACAGCTGACTAAAACGCCTGCAGATCAAAGTGGCCGAACGCGAATCACGGCAGAGAATTGCAGACGAAAGCAAACCTAGATAGAAAACCGCATCTGAGCTGACAAATTCGGCACTCAACTGTCTTCAATGTAAACTACAGGGAAGGGCAACAGCTACAGCCAGGGTTGGCCGGTTTAAACTAAATGGTTTAAACCAAATAAAAACCATGGTGCATCTTTTTGGTTTATTCGGGTTTTATTCGATTTCTTTGGTTTTTATTAGTAAGTATTACAAAATACAGTTGTACTTCTAGAATTATTAAATTTCAGTTACACTACTAAAAGCATGAGGTAATATGTTTCTATTTAGGAATCCGTTTGATGGTTAGGACAGTTAGGGTCAAGTTGTCAACTATTTCTAATGTTTATTAAAAACCTATAACCTATTGAATTTTGTGTTAGTTATTTCATTTGATAGATGCATTTCTATTTATATTCTGGTATGCATGCAGTTACTGAAAATTAGAAGTAGCTAGACAGCTAGACAGACAGCTAGTCAGGTCATGAGAAGGATGTAGCCATATAGCCATTTCATTTTCTTTAGTTCAATACTCTGTTTTTAATTTGCTGGTTGCTAGTTAATTCTGTCAAGTTGTATTTGTAGTTTGAAGTTTTTTCAAGTTTTTCAGGGGATTTTACATTGCAATATTGATAAATCATAGCTGCTCTGCAGTTTGGATATAAAACGTAGCCATATATCAAATACAGGTTCTGTGCTAACTGCTTTTTCTTAACCCCTTTTTTTCAAGTCATTCTTCTACAATAGAAAGTTGAAATGAAGCGACTAAGATTGTTGCTGATTATTCAACTACATACATGTTTACAAAGCAGAAAACTCCTTAAATGTTGGATAAAAGTCCTAGAATTAGAAAAACAACAAAATTAAAAAAAGAAAAATAAACAAGAAACATTGTTTTATCCCAAAAAGACCGTGGATTTTGGTTTAAACCAAAAAACTATGGTTTTTGCCAACCCTGGCTACAGCACATAGCTTTCTCCAAAAGCCACGGGGACATGGCAAGAGAAATGCAACCTACCTATGTCCTCCATCAATATCTTATACAACGTACAAGGGCAGACAACACCTCGCCTTAACGATTCACCTAATCATTCTGAGCAAAAACTACTGATTGAATTAGCAATGCGTTTCAAAAGATGCAAGTGACTGGCTGCAGCTGAAGCTCAGATCTTGCAACTATACTCCAACAAAGGCAACAAGAATGCATAAAGGCATCGACGAAGTACATCCCTGTCACCAAACACCACATTCAGCTTACACAGAAGCCTGATCCTACGCAGAGCAGCTGATACAAGACACCTAATATGTGCCTCAAATGTAAGCTTCTCATAAACAAGAAGCATCTAGGGTCTGCAGCAAGCTAAAATTTGAAGTACAATGTCATTATCTTCAGAGGTGGATGCTGGGATAGAAGCGTCCGAAACGGATTGACAAGCCTGAAGCTTGATGAGTTCCTTTGTATAGGCTCTATAGGCGATTGCTTAACACAAGCTGTCGGTTCGAATCATTGAGAAGTTGGCACTGATGATCATCGCATTTTCTAGCGACGAAGCCATGCCACTAGTGTAAAGAACAAATAGCAATGGGCTAAGTACACTAGCCTGAGGAAGGCCTGAAACCACTGTGACCGAGGCAAACAGCCCTCCACAGGCACCCTCTGCGTGCGCTTACTTGCTTCTTAAAGATGCAGTTCATCGCCGATGTTGGCATTAGCGCCCTGCGTATGCTTAGAAATAATATCCTGGCTAGACACTCAGACCGTAGTGGTCGCAATTGTGAAGTTCGAATTCAGGTTAAACATGGTGGTGATGCAATAGCTACAAAGTAGATATTCTAATAGTTTTGCGGTCCATGGGGCGGGGTTCAAAATACCACGTCACATTCGAAATGTCACCGGTACAGAGACTGCAAAATTTAAAAACACACTAGAGTAAAAAAAAATAAGACGCATACTTGCTGAAAGGGCCAGATAAACCAGTTGTAAGCCGCTATGTACAACGTGGGGAAAACTCGCCACTAGCAGTCTCGCTGGTCACGTGCTGCGGCATCACTTCAGCACAAGATGGGAAACGTGGATAACCCCACCTGGACCACGTTGGAAGAGTCATCAAGAATAAGATAGGTACGGTATGTTAACTCCCCGAAAAATCAGTGCTCCATTTAACCCCTGGTGCCTGTGGTTTGGTGGGGCATATTTCTTTGTTCACTAAAGTTTAAAAACTTGATCATGATCCAAAATTGTTGAGCCATGTCTAATTTTGTATCCAAAGATATAGTGCTCTGGTCCTCACAAAAAATCGATTTTTGGTTTGGGTTGTGGAAACAAAAATGCCGAAAATGTGCGCTTTATATCCAGACGACCTTGAAGATTCATTTTTCGGCCATGCTTCAATTATGAGACCTTGGAATACAATCTGGATGGAAAATGTTGAGCAAACAGATAATAATTCTCTTAGGAAAGTGATAATGCTGGTGAAATTGTCTTAATATTTCATTATTATGTACGTTGCCCCAGTAACATGCACTCATAGTTACATAGTCATTGAAAGCTGTGGAGTGATTGCAGAAATCCTATGCTGATAACCTTGATAAATAAAGCAACAGTACAGATTTGTCATTTGAAATTTCCAGAAATGTTTCTTCTCCTAAGACAGGTTACAAATGTGGCTCAGGTTTAACTAATTCCTTAGAAGTAGCTATGGCACTAATCTGCATACACTTCAATATTGTGGACGACACAAACGATGTAATGGCTGTCACTCGGTACACAAGATTCTGTAGTATTGTATATCTGAAACACTTTCGGTGCAGTACCTATGTATATGTAGGTATGTACATATACAATGCATACATCTGCATGCACATGTTCAGTGGAACCCCGACTTACGAACTTAACCTATTCTAGGAGGAGGTTCGTAAGTCGAACTAATGTTTCTCCATGTGCTGGTCATCGGTATCAGCAGACAATCGATTCCGTGTTAACTCTAAGAATCGTGCAGCCGGAGTATGCAGTTTAGGTATGCGCCATTGGAAATGTGCTTCGCCAGGAACACGGTGAACGGCAGCCTGAGTTACGCGCGTGGCAGCACGTTTTTCCATTGANATTTCGACTGGCGTCACTGACCATCTTTCCCTTTAGAGAACTATAGAGTTGGGTTGCAGGGTATTTAATATAACAAAGAAATACATGTGTAATGCATAAATAAAAGTTTGCAATCTTCCCAGGTTCGTAAGCCGAGTAGAGGTTCGTATCTCGTGCGTATGGTAATTTATGTGCCATGAAAAGTTCGTATGTCGGGGGTTTCTAAGTCAGGGTTCAACTGTATATAGATTAAATTCATCGCAAGTTAGAAATGTACATACTACCTACATAATCATCACGCGCGCTAAGTGAACAGACGCCTAAATTTCCCAGTGCCTGTTAATTAGCGTCACGTTTTCGGAAGCCATTTCCTGCAAGTCGGCTGTTTTACCGAATTACATGTGTAAAATTCGAATTTGGGAGGGCGGACACTGTTTGGGGAAGACGCTCTCCGAAATTTAGGTCCCTAATTCGGCTTTTCATGCCGAACTACAGGAATGGTGCCGAAAGCCTGTCGATGCCGAACTATTGAAGCACCCGAATTATTGAATAACGAATTGCAGAGACTTTACTCTATAGGTATATATATCTATACAGTATGTTGCCTTTGGTGATGCAAATACTATTGTTTTTACTTATTTTTCAAGATAAGTGTTAAACATTTAAAATGTTAATAGTAAATTAGTGCACAGGTATGTTGTAACTATAAAAACAATTAGAGAAAAGTAAAACGGAACCATTTCTCACGTTTTGGCAGCATTTTCTTTTCGCGCGGCGTACTGCTGTTACGCCACATTATGCAACATCACTCTCTAGTCAACATGAACGAGAAAAGCTGTCTAACCAGTGAAGAAAAGATCAAAGTGACCGCGTTATTGACTTCTGGTAAGACAACACTCGAAGTTCCCAAGGAATTGCAGCGTGATCACCGATCGAACAGTTTAGGCTTATGCAACTAAAGGTAAAGTCAACAGGAAAACTCCGGATAGAGCCTCTACGAAGAAATTGACTGCTCGGGATATACGGTACGACATTTGAAGGTATGTATCGCTAGAAGACTACTTTCTGCAAGTAAGGCGATATTTGAAGACGCTGGAGCCCCAATACTAAGCAGAATGACAAGGTGTGAGGTTCTGCATAAGCTGGGGAAAAGGAAAAAGGCAATTAAACGACCACTTCTTACAAAAACTCATGAAGAAAATAGGATCAAATGGGCTGAAGAAAACATGAAAAATGATTTCTTCAATGTCGTATTTACTGGCGAATGCAGAGCCACTCTTGATGGTCAGGATGGATGGGCGTCTGGGTAGGTCCTTCCAGACAGACCCCAACAGACGCGGCTTAAGCGTCAACAAGGTGGTGGAGGTGTGATATTTTGGGCCGGCATATAGGTGACACCCTTATTGGTCCATTTGATGTGGCAGAAGGAGTTAAACTGAATGCAGAATGGTACTGCCAGTTTCTTGAAGCTAACTTGATTCCATAGCTTGATGAGAATACTATCGCACACAGATCCAAATTGGTAGGTATTTCAGCACGATAACGCTCTCTCACAACGAGCACAGTGCACTGCTAACTGGCTTACGGATGGAGGATTTAAATCAAAAAGCGTTATGACCTGGCCAGTGAATTACCCCAATTTAAATCCCATCGAGAACCTCTGGGCAGTGATCAAGTTTTAGTTATAATTTTTTTGGTTTTGGACGTTCAATAAAATATTCCTGTCACTTATGTTTATTTCCTCTTTGACGTTTTTATTAACTTGTTGCATAATCTAAGGTAACAGTAAAAACTCGTTAATAAGCAAATTGTATGATAAACTTGGCAAATGGCTAAATATTTTACAAGTGTTGTTATATTTGCAACATAGCCATACATTTAATTAATATTGATATTTCAGAGTTAGATACTTATCTTGAAAAATGAAGTAAAAAAATTGTACTTGCATAAGCAAAGGTAACATACTGTATATATGCCTACTTATCATGATTGTTTATATCCAAATCTTGTTTGAAAACCGTTGACTTCAGACATTGCATTAAATGCATCCAGTATATATAAGTACTCCAACAAATATTTCCCAACAAATTTTCAGTGACATAGGTATTTTACAAAGATTTGTCTCAACATTCACACTTTATTCTATACTGTATTGAAAAGTGACGCAACTGTAGCCATTTTGAAAATAGAGGTCATTTTATTCATCTTGTCCCTACTGCTTATCTTCATACCACTGTTCATTTCATTTGCGTCCATTCTTAAAATTATGCTTTTGAGAGTAATGGTCTAGCTTTGAAAGTTGTGTCGTACAGTATATGCTATGATGCATTTCAAAGCCGGAGCGTGCTCTTTATGTTAGGTTGCATTCGTGCTAAATGTGTTGCCAAGTTCGTCACATGTCTTCTAATATGTCACTAGAAATGGCACACATCCAAAGCAGCTCGTTTTGAAGGAAACAATTGCTGGAATTGCTGAGAGATGGTCGGGGAAATTATCCATAAATGGACTATAAAACCTTACAAATATATTGCCTAATAGCTACTCTAAAAAATTTTGTAGTAATACTTTGCCCCTACTGTGTACTTTCGTTCTGGTATGGTACCTAGGTTTCATGCTTGAGTTGATGTTTTCTTTGTTTGATGTCCATAGCTACCTACATATTCACTTGCCAGTACTAGTAGGTATCGTAGCTTTAGTTAGTCTACCAAATACCTACTGCGTACAGTGTGTGACATCCTCAGTTGATCCCACCTAGTGTGATTTCTTTTATTTCATATAGCTACCATATCTGTTACAGTACTTATTTGAAATTAGTACTAGTATATATGCATTGTTTCCTTGTTTTATAGTACCTCATTGCCTACAACTAATGTGTGATTTCATAATAGTTTCAGAACTGCAGTTATTGAGCAGGATGTCTGTCCCAGCTCTTAAATCAGCTGGAGAGGTTTCTCAGGAATGGTTAGAAAATATGCTATCACAACATTTCAAGTCGCGTGTTCTAGTTGAAAATTTTAACGTAGAACTTCCCAGTAAGACTCAAGGATTTCTGAGCTCCATATTTTTTGCTATTTATTTATTTATTTATTTATTTATTAAACATTTGTGTCTCCACAGGCGGGAGGTGTTCTTCGATTATTATATTACAGCTTACATTAAAAATTGTGTGTACAGTAATTTGTTAGAAATATTACAGCTATAT
>LQNS02278177.1:489371-507962 GCA_001587735.2 Parhyale hawaiensis | reverse complement strand
GGATGGGCCATAGGGTTAGGTTAGTTAGGTTCGCCCATCCTATGTTATGGGGCAACCCCAGGGGGCTCGTGTAGGTTACCTTAGCCATTAGCTAGGCCTTCGGGACGTCTGTCTTTCGTGCCCAATTTGTTTTCTTCCCGATTTCATACTCCTACTTGCTCATGCTTTATTCTGTTCTTCCTCTTCTTTCCCGACTTGTTGTTCCCAGGCGCGTTGATCCTGTGTGGGAACACCTTCGTGCATGGGCTCCCCGTTTATCGGCATACTATATGTCCCTTCCTCTTTCTTCTGCGCATGATATGGTTCTGTTCGGAAACGGAGGCTTTAACTTTCTGACTATAACTAACTTGACTTGAGTGCCTGTATGGCAACGCGACGCCCTTCTTTTCACCCTCAACCCTTGACTAGGCAATTGATCATGTAATAGCTTACTGCTATTACACTCGGAATAGGATAAAGTTTTATGTTTGCATAGTTTTGTTCATATTTGTGACCACTGAAGTCGTCTGCACTGTGTAGTTTACATTACGACGCATGGAGCTCTAATTCTGCCCTTCTTTAACATCGTAACGCATATCTTTTTATATAGGCATCAACCTGGATAATTCCTAGCTAAATGGTTGAAACTACACTTTGTTTAGGTATTGTAAATATGGCTTCATTAGTAAGAATAACATATAAAGATTCTACAGTCTTCTATGCACGAGTATGTGACTGGCCCAAGGTCGGGCCATCGCATGATTGCGTTGAAAAGATTCAACTTTGAGACGCACTGTACCAGCACCACCCAGACCTTGGTTCATTAGTACTGATGGGTGTAGAATATTTTTTTGGCTTTTGGCATTTTATTGCCGCTGACAAGTTCAGTATTGAGCACTTCCGCTTAACCCGTCTCTTGTTAATTACAATCCTGCAGGTACTGGTACTGACTGCTTTTCAATTAAGACCGTATCAATTTTTTAATTCTGAAAACCAACGCGATGTGTTTTCTATCGAGTCTAACAATGTCACTTTTGCTTTGCGTTTGACATTAAAGAGATGGGTATCAAGATTTTTGAAAAATCCACACAACTAGTTGTAGAGAGAACGGATGTAGGTATGAAGATGATTTCATAATAGTTTATATTTGAATATCATTACGAGAGCAATGTTCCATAAGTACGGTAAATTCAGAACTGAATAGTGCTTTGTGAGCAACTGTTCTTTCAGTAAAATTGCGTTCTAGGAGTTGTAGCTAATCCATGTGCTCGTTTCTCCTGGAAGGTTAAGAACGCGCCGTATCCATACTGATGACGGGTCGAAGATAAAATGATGTCAGCTTCACTGCATCTGCGACAAGAGCTGAATAGTTTTAAAAATTTATAATAGCAGTTATAACTGAGTTGAGAAAATTATTTGAAATAATTATGATAAACGTTATGCTTATAGTAGCCCTAGTCCTTCGAATAAAACATATTTGATACGATACAATTCGTTTAATTATGCATCAGTTGTTACGTCCGCCCTCATTTTTTTAACATTTGCTTTTATAAGCATGTAGTTTGTGTCGCACAATGTACCTATGTTATTCTTCTAGCTATAATCATAATGCTATAATTGCTCGAAGGGCCTGTTCTTGTACTGCCACGGTAATTCATATCTCATCTACGTGTTGCCGATGATGAGCTTATCTAATCAGATGCTCGAGACTCTAAGCAACAGTGGAAGCTCCGTTTACTGGTCATTTGTTGGTCGTAGTCGATACCTTCACCGAGCGCTGCCACCAACTGTAATTCTTGAACAAGTGACAGCGGTATTGTTGTGACGTGTGCCTCACTCCGAGGATCGAATATGATACAGTTTTGAATTTGCAGTGATGTTTGCAACATTGGACTAAATTTTGTGGATAAACTTGAGCTTGTCTGTGAGATTTTTAGCATTTCTTACACCTTTTTTCAGCTGACACGATCCTTGTTTTATTATCAAGATAGAGAAGTATGTACTTTGATGCAAGTGAGAGATATTTTGTTCTTGATAGTCACTATACAAAATTGCTGCTATTATTAAGTGCCAGCCCCTAACCTGTAGCCTCTCACGTGGAAGGTTGTGTCTTTTTATCGGTTCATCATACCGAAGAGTGTAGTGCACTAGGAGCTGCACACGTGTCTCTGATAGAGTTGCTGCTATTCTCTTTGACTGATTTAGTTTTTAATTTCTTATGCCCCAACTACCCTATTTTGTTCTTGATCAATGGGTCTCATGCCATGCTTTCTTTTCCATTTCAGACATATAAGTTGTGTTTGCAAATATGGCTGATGGTGAATTAGCTCCTCTAGGTTCCTGCTCCGAAGTGAGCAAGGAATATTTACAGACTGCATTTAGGCGCCATTTTGACACCAACGAATTGTCCATTATATCCTTTGACGTCAAAAAGCCCGAGAAGAGAGACGGGTTCCTGAGCGATATTGTCTTCCTTGATGTCCGCTTCAAAATTTCATCGGCTGAGCCTGAAGAAGTCCGGAAACTTGTTGTCAAATGCATGCCATTCGAAGAAGAAAGAATCGGTATGATGAAAGCCGTGGGGCTTCATAGGCGTGAAGTTCTGGCTTACAATTACATGAGCTCGGCATTTTTTACGAAGGCCATCTCTGCTGCCGGTCAAAAATGTGTGGTGCCTGAAGTAATTTTGGCATCTGTTTCCGATGACAATCTAACTTTGATAATGGACGACATGCGAAGCAAAGGCTACCAAACCAAAGTCACTCATGACGGGTCCACCATCGAGCAAACCAAGACAGTGTTCCGTGCCATTGCTCTCCTGCACGCCATAGGGTATGTAGACTTGCAGAAGACTGGAAAGATTGGAGATGTGACTGAATTCGGTAACGTGGATTTCGTCGATGCTTTGCTTATGCAGAATATCGAACTACTGCTGGATATGTTTAAAGATTCGCCATTTGCAGAGGTGTTTGAGAAAATGAAGACGACCACAAAGGCTATGCGTGAGCTGCCTTTGAAGTACGACTTCATTACCACTTTCATTCACTGCGACCTATGGGCAGGTAACGTTCTGTTCGATGCTGATGACAAGACTTGTGCTCTAATTGACTGGCAGTTCGGATCCAAGAACAATTTAGTCATGGACTTGGTTACGATGATTTTCATGAGCTGCAATCCTGTCATATTCCAAGAAGGTGAGCTGCAGAAAGTCTTGCTGGAATACTGGAACACTTTCACAAAGGTAGTGACCGATAATGGCGGTACAGTGACGAAAACCTTCAGCGAGCTGGAGCAGTGTGTGAGTGATATCATCATGTACGGATTCATGTTTATGGTAGCCAGTGCCGACGCTCTACTCTTTTCTCAGCACATCTCCAAAGAGAGAATCGAAAGAAGTATGGAATTTTTAGAGAACAACGGCGCTTTTAAGAAGTTTTTCGATGCCTGAGTTACCCCGTTTAGTTTTGATGTAGGCTGAGTGCTGCGTTTCAAAAGGCAGAAGAATTACGTAGTTTCTCTTTTACAAAGATACGGGCCTTCGTCGAATTGTAACTAATAGGTACTGATACTTCCTGCTTTATCGTGGTGTATCTATATGGTATTTTTCGACTCGAAGGTCTTTGTCACATTTCTGTGCCGATTTTTCGGAAATATTTTTCTCCCGCTCCAGAAATGAAACCATATGCTATTTAACTTACGCTAATGAAAGTTGAATTTCTGATACGTCTGTATGTTTATATTTCCAAATTTTACTAATTTCCATTGCGTTAATTATGAAATAATTTTTTTATGTCTCTGGCATTTTCTGTTATTAGAACCCGAGCAAATCAATCAGACAATCAGAAAAATTGTAAAATAATTTTCAACTGTAGTGCTTCAAAGGGAATTTTAAAGAGACAGAAAATATGTGTGATAACGTTTCTTATACACACAGGTTAACTACTCCTATCAATTATCGTTGCTCTTCATATATCGAGTCATGCTGCGATGTTTAAGCCGTCACTTGTGCACGTTACGATTAATAAGTATGTACATATATATATTTGAAATGCCTATTTTTATAAGTGGTAAAACTTTTGATACGTAAATTGATATGATATTGATAATGATAACAGGATCTTAATTAAGAATTCGTACCGTTGCATTAGTAGTCACATTACGTACACATATAAAACATCGGAAGACAGTGGGGACCAAGATTGTGTAACGAAGATGAATTTTCCTTTACCTAACTTTACACAGAAGTCTGTGAGATAAAACTCTTAAACTAATAGGTAATTAACCTCATAGTCTGTTATTAGGTATTTATATGCAGCCGAGTCTGTAAAGGTTTGGACTCCTTTCTGTTTCAGTTCAGAGGATGTTGCTTCGCCACTAAAAGAAGCGACCAAGTTTTAGAAAATGTAGAACATCGAGTATTCGGCAGTCATCCAGTCTGTTAATCTGAAAAGTATGTTTTCCTTTGAAGTCTGCTGCATCTGCACCATGGCATGCCGTTACAGTTTTCAGATCAAGACATGCCTTTCAGGTGAAGATACTTGATGTCTGATAGTGAATTTTTTTCATTTTGCGCTTATTTGTTAATTTCTTCACTTGAACAAGCTGCCAAAATAAANCTCCTGTCCTCTATATCCTACTAACATAATGGCAATAGCTCATAGAGTGCCGGGGCGTATGTTCCGGTGTCTCTTTGGGAATGGGCCTATTGGTTCGTCTACTGCCGCCTATCTAATCTAATCTAATTGGTAATTAACCTCATAGTCTGTTATTATTTATATGCAGCCGAGTCTGTAAAGATTTGAACTCCTTTCTGTTTCAGTTCACAGGATGTTGCTTCGCCACTAAAAGAAGCGACCAAGTTTTAGAAAATGTAGAACACCGAGTATTCGGCAGTCATCTAGTCTGTTCATCAGAAAAGTATGTTTTCCTTTGAAATCTACTGCATCTGCACAATGGCGTGCCGTTACAGTTTTCAGATCAAGACATGCCTTTCAGGTGAAGATACTTGATGTCTGATAGTGAATTTTTTTCATTTTGCGCTTATTTGTTAATTTCTTCACTTGAACAAGCTGCCAAAATAAACCAAGTGCTAGAAATCACAGACCTGGTACTTGAGCTTATACAGAGTAATAGACTACTGAGGCAATTTTTAGTAGTTCGTCTCTCAAATATCTATCTGCGACTCAGTATTTTTCTCTACTCCTCGTTATCAGGGGATGAACTGACAACGATGAACCTAATTTTGGAGATAGCTAGTAGCTAAATAAGTAGTAATATCACCTGTATTAAGTTCCCGAGAACGGTTCACCTGGGTCTAACAGACCCAACTTGTTGAGCCTCACCCTTTACTTTATAAAGTTTTATATGACAGGTACGAACCTTTGTCCTTTTCAATAGCTTCCCAAGTTCATATGCTGGTCTGTATTCAGCATGGGTGTGTAGTTTTCCAAATCTCCCTCTCTTTCAAAGCATACGTTAAGGAACTACAGTAACGTTCTGTTTTGTGAGACCCATGTGTACCGTTTGCTGTCGAATCAGAAAGGAACACTGAGGCTTATGCTCGTATGTATTATTAATTTTTTAGGCCGCCTAGTTTTATATTTTTTATGATTATTGCATTCTTCACTACCACACATTCTGCATCGTATACGTTTGCTCCAAAGATGGAGGTGAAAACAGATAATTTGTTATCTATTACCTCCGCCAGGGAGGTCATGTTTGTCACCAAAATAGTTGAAGAATTATTGATGGTTCTTCCTGAAATTTACAGGAATTGTTTAGTAACTTTACAGGAGCCGATGATTAATTTTATGTTAAGATCCATTCAGCATTTTGTTTGTTTGCCTTCCTATTTGTTATTGGTAATAAAAGTCAAACAGTTTTGAACAGATCTTCGTGAAATGTACAGGACTTGGTCGTAAAGTAACGATGAGCAACTGACGAAATTTTGGTGATGATCGAAAGGAAATCTCCTCAAGAAATGTTGCACCTTGCCGCAGTTTCTGTGATGTTTGTTTTGTAAAGTTGGGTAGTCTTTCAATACTTCCCCTTCTGTTTCGGGGAGGCGGGCTGCTGATCGAGGTAGCCGACCTATTCCCACTAGACTTCTACCTTCTTGTATTTCGTTTCCTTCCCCTGTGTGGCGTAGCTAAGCGAAAGCGTTTAGCCGTACCCGGGGGTGTTAGATTCTCAACTTGCGCCTTTTTTCTGTCAGTAGCGCACTGACTACTTTTAAGACCTACCGGCAGAAAAGCCGAGACAAAAATCATTGACAATTTAAAACGCGCCCTAGTGGCGCACGAGCCTGTGTTAAACCACAGGAATAGTTCGGCGCGATAAGGACATTGTGTCCCTGATGCGCTAATAAAACTTCTACTACATACTATTACTACGTGATAAGAACTCGAAGTTTGAGCTATTGCTTTTCTTCTTAAGCCTTCCCGGTTTAAACATCAACTACGGGACTAAATGAACCCAAGGCAAGCAGACTCTAGTTTATGTGTCGAGGAGTGTTGTTTTTTGCGAAAATTAATACATATTTAATTATGCTGTAAACAGTTAAGTTGTAGGTACTTTATATCGTTACTGTATTCACTGTTGAAGTCTATGTTGTTACTATGTTTTCTGTTCGTACCACTGTGGCACGGATGTGCAATATATGTTTAATTTTCGGCTCCTTAGCCCGTTTTTTTAGCCAGGCTGTGTCCTCGCTATAGCGACAGGCTGGGTGGAATAGGGTTAACTCGTTACATCCTCGGATCTTCGAATGCGTCATATTGTGTCTCCAGTTACGAATATGTTTGGAGTGTTGTTTGTTCTTCCTCTTCTTTCCTGACTTACTGTTCCCATACGCGTTGATCCTGTTTGAGAACACCTTCGTGCAATGGGTTCCCCGTTTCTTTTGGCATACTATATGTCCCTTGCTCTTTCCTCTGTGATATCGTTCTGCTCGGAAACTGAGGCTTAAACTTCCTAACTATAACTACGACCACGGTACGGTTCCTACATGTGCTGCTCCATTGTGAAAAATTAGAGAACCCCTTATTTAGAAAAACTTCGTAAGTCGAATGGCCTAGGGCCCCTCTTTATTTAAATTAATCTATTTTTTGAAGGATGAAATTTTGCCTGAAATGACGTCTGCAGCGCGTTTCTTAAGAATGCATTTTGTGTCACCTTTAATTTCTTATGACAGAATTTCAGGGCGTAAATAGTTAAGTCGTAGCAGCGTTCAGTAGTCCTAGATTTTTAGTTTTTTTTGTAATTTTATACGACGCTTCGTACTTCACTACTTCGTTGCTTTTGCAGTAAGTGTGATTGCGGGATAACAACATTAAGTAATTTTTATTGTTTTCTGCGTAGTTATGTTGTGCATGCTTGTTTCCAAAGTTTCGGTAACAGTAACATAAACGAAATTGATTGAGGTGAACGTTTATGGAGCTTCACGCTCACCTCTAAGGTTTACACCCATCAGGAGCCGTGGCATCCACATGATTAAGCGTTCGCAGTGCTCACGAGCAGGTATAGTTTTCAGCTCTAAATTTATCCCTACAGATCCCAGGAAGTTTAGACAACTAAGGCATAACCGAAAGTCGCATGGTGTCAGGCCAGGACTACAGTGAGTTGCAGCTTGCTTTCCTTCACACTCTGGCAAGTTTAGTCTGAAAACAATGCTGGGATCAATTTTTAAAGGGAACAAAACCTTGCAGAAGGATAAATTTAAAATTTCAAAGCCCAACAGCTTCCGAGTACTCGGTGTGCTTTACCAAATGGTTGACACGGATCTAAAAGTGCGCCAACTTTGGAGCAACGTATGTTGAAGTCGTGTGAGGCTCAGTAAATGTGTATTTCATTTGATTTTGTTTTTGTTACCCTGTTTCCAAAGTTTTGAATGTCCTAGGAACTATTGCTCCGCATCTATATGTTCAACAGCTTTGTTACTAGGTATGCTTGCTGGTATAAAGTTATGTTACGCTTTTATATAATAGCCGCCGCGGTGATTCTCTCCTAGAACGCTGAGGGTTCACAGTAAAGGAAAAAATGAAACTTATGTATTGTTTCCTGAGGATTCTGCTCCGTCATGTCAGGATGCACCGCACTCAGTCGTGGTGCACTGCCCTAATGTTGAAGGCGCACTCGATTCTCCCACTTAGAGCGTAGTTATCTAATCTGCAGCTTCAACTTTTGAGTGTTCAGTTACTGATAAGGAATGGAAATTCAGACAATAATCGCTTACCTGTTTCTATTAGAACTTGCTTTGAATATCGTTTTTAGAAACCTTAAGAATCTCGTTTTAAAATATCGAGCAGCTTCTAAACTTTTTCATCGCATTGGATAATCGCTTATCGGGATTAGATTTTTGCACCCGAATCGGAGCACTTGACGAGCTGGCGAATCTGTAATCGTTAATCAGACTTCATTTGCTTTTTGTCGAAGCTTCCTCACCTCTGAGTTTTTCTTTTCATGTCGCTGCTGATTGTGAAAGAGCAATGTTCCGGAAAGTTTGTATATTAGAAAGTGACTTCTTTCAACTTTGGTGCTTTCATTTAGTCTTCGCTTAAAATTTGCCAAGAAATGCCTTGTTGGTAAGTTTAAAGTATTTGTAGCACATATTCTGCGTCTGCCTGTAGAGTTTTACGTTACCATCGGCTGAGGTTGCTCTTGTGAGCACTTTACCAGTGTGAAGGTGTCACCGACTGACTTGTCATAAGTTGATCTTGGCTGTCTTCAAAAGACTTGATTTGTTCGGACCTTCAGACGAGAGCGTTGGCTTCGTCACTTTCAATCGTGCAACAGGTGTTAAAAGTAAGTCCATTTCACAGAGCAAGCTTGAGTTTTCGAAGTGTCGGAGGTAATCCATTGACATTAAACGTCTGAAACTGCATCAGCAGGTCGAAGCCAGTTCACTTGTATGAAGCTCTGGACGAGTCAAGCCTCCACGACTACGGTAGGTCAGTTGTAAGGTCATGGAAGCGTGAAACCGTGAACCGTTTCTTTATTTCGGTAAGTTGCAATGACCACGGAGTATCCTATAGCTACCATGCTATTGTATTATTGAGCAAAAATTTCAATAAATATAATTCTGTTTCATATTTGTTTTTCTCTCTCCTACAGCTTGATTGTATTCAGTTACGGGTGAGCGAACATCGCTACTGCTGTTGATGGAGTGTAGCCGTATCTTTACTATCTTGTTAGTAAAAGGCGAGGCTGAAATATCCTCTGGCTCACTTCTGTTGACGTGTATTACTAGACATTGAGGTATTTTTGACAAGGTGATGCGAGCGCTGCACAATTATTGGTTGCTAACGCNTATCTTTACTATCTTGTTAGTAAAAGGCGAGGCTGAAATATCCTCTGGCTCACTTCTGTTGACGTGTATTACTAGACATTGAGGTATTTTTGACAAGGTGATGCGAGCGCTGCACAATTATTGGTTGCTAACGCACAGAAAATAAGATTGAAGGTCATTTCACTCTATCACAGTTCACGAGTGTGAGCTGGTGGAAGCACTACGTATTACTAATTGAAGATTCTTCATAGTGTTTTTTTTAGCTGTCTATCGAACACAGTCGCCAGGTTTTTGCTTAGCCTTATAAAGAATGTTTCGGACTTCGAGTAGCCTGCCATGAAGGATATGGTTGGGTTCTCTCACCTGAATTCCTCAGATTACCTCACTGAATGTAGTGGGGACGAAAGTTGAATCCTTTATCACACGGCTGGACCAGTGTATTTTGTAAACAAAGGCCTTGTCCTACTACTCTTACAAAGGGGTGTTATATTGATTTTTGTAAAAGTTTTGAGAGAATCTCAAATTTTACCACATGAAAATATATCCATGTTTTGTACCGAAAAGTTAAGAGTTATTGAAATATATGTACCGAAAATTTTCAATACATTTAAAGACATTTAAAATTGCTGGAGCTGCCAGGACAATGAGGCACGTTGTAATCGTAATTTATGGGAAACAGTGCTACACTGGTGACATGTGCTTTACAATTTCTATCGAGGTCACACTCTCATATCCCAAAAAGCGGTATCCCTAACAGAGATTGCGATGAAGCAGGCAACCGCTCAGAAATATCTGTTTCAAGCAAAGGGAACATGAAATTAAACACTTTATTGGTTATTTATTTACTTCGAGCTTACGTCGACAAAATAGCGGTCAACACAGAATTTCGTCATCGTTTGGCTTAACCACTCGTCGACGGCTAGTGCTCTCTGAGACACAACCACATTTCGGGTAACTGTTACCATTTTTCAGATTGCGGTAGCCCCACAGGTTTGTGATTACAATAATAACTAGAGCACTCTGAGAGCGCATACCTCCGCCAAGTACGGCAACGGTAACGAAAAATTCAAATTGACTATGAAACCATAATTTCTTTCTTATCAACTACTAACACAATGGCAATAGCTCAAAGAAACCGGGGTTTCTATTTTATTTTCTTTTTCTCTTTTTCACTTTCGTCTTCCGTTTTTTCTCCTCTCGTTTCCCCAATCCTCTATATCCTACTAACATAATCGTAATAGCTCAAAGAAGCCGGGGTGTTAGTCCCGGTGTCTCTTTGGGAATGGGCCTCTTGGTTCGTCTACTACCGCCTATCTAATCTAAAATCTAATCATTTGTGCTTTTTATTAGTATTACCTAAC
Organism: Parhyale hawaiensis; assembly: GCA_001587735.2. Taxonomy (NCBI): domain Eukaryota; kingdom Metazoa; phylum Arthropoda; class Malacostraca; order Amphipoda; family Hyalidae; genus Parhyale; species Parhyale hawaiensis. The sequence goes on along the minus strand of LQNS02278177.1, from coordinate 497,336 downwards.
AGTTTCTGCAATTTTTTTCAAGATCCTTTCATAACTGTTTGAGTTATCCTGCTAACAAACTTTATGACAAACATAAGTCAAACGAGCAACCAATTTGCACCAAAATTTATTCATTTATATCTTTTAACATTACAAACAACTCCTGCAAATTATAAAGATCCATTCAAAACTTTTTCAGTTATTGCGCTAACAAACATGAAGTCAAACATACGAACAAACAGATTGCCACAAAAATTTGGTCATTTACTCATTGTGATATACCTAACAACTCATGTGAATTCGTAAAAATCCGTCCATAACTTTTTGAGTTATCTTAGTGACAGACAAACCCGACGAAAACATAACCTCATTGGCGAAGGTAATAAACATTTTTCATACGGATGCCATGCCCAACAGGGTTAGGGCACAGTGCCCTGAGGTTTGCGTTATTAATGCCAACATAATGATACTAGACAATAATATAAGAGAGACTTAGCATTTGGTCTGTTGAGAGCTATTGGTACAATGCCTTCATATTATTAATGAGGTGATAGTAACACTATCTTCGTTAAGAGAAACGTCGGTTACACAGCGCTTAGGCGAAAAAAAAAAGCCCTCAAGGCTAAATTTTGGCGGACTCTTTCCCTGCCAGAATGTAAATGGGCCTTACGCCCCCAGGGGCTAACCCGGGTAACTTTTCCGCAGGTGTTGCACCTTGTCGCAGTTCCTGCTGACGAGGTTAGTTTTGTAACGTTAGGTAGGCTCTCAATACTACCCCTTCTGTTACGGGTGCTAGGTCGCTGATCGAGGTGGCCGACCTATTTCGCGAGGCTTCTACTTTCTCTCGTGTGAAGGGCTACTGAAGGGACCGTCTGCAGGAGCGTTTCTTTCTTGTCTTTTTCTCTTTTCATTTTTCCCCTGTGCGGCGTAGCTGAGCGATAGCATTCAGCCATGTCCGGGGGTTGGAGATGCATATCTTGCGTCATCTTACTGCCAGTAGCGCACAGACCGCTTTGAACTCATCCGAGTTCGCTTATAATCGGAGACATACCGGTAGAAAAGTCGAGACAAAAATTGATACCTGTAATTTGAGACAAGATATACTTCGCGTCCTAGTGGCCCACGACCCTGTGTTAAACCATTGAAACAGTTCGGTGCGATATAGACATTGTGTCCCTGATGCGCTGGTGAAGTTTGTACTAATACTTCTAAGACGAAAAAGGTTTTTTGGGAGTATGAACTACAGATTGAAGAAAAAATAGGCTAGGGCAAAATATTGCGTACTAGTAAATGGTGCATTTACAAAGTCCGCAAAATAGGGTAGAAAATAGAGCATGAATTTTTTTAGAAGATATAGACCAGCTAACCATTTTTTCTAGAGTGAGAGAGAAAACGACATGTATGACAAGAAATAAAGAAAAAAAAATCAGAGTTTAAGTAGTAGTTAGTATAGTTAGATTTATAGTGCGCATTACGATATTAACATTGCAAGTGTCCTCCCATGATACACGTAACATATATATATATATATACATTTATTTTTGCACAAGATAGGTGAACCATTTGTTTTCTCGCACGGATGAGGTGCTCAACAAATTAGGGGCGAAGCGCCATAAAGTATGCATTATTACACGTAACATTCTTAGAGCTAACACATGGGACCAGCTATATTCGATGGATTAAGATTAGTGTTTCGTATTATCTTCATTTAATATCTCTTGAAAATTAAATAAAAATCTAGACCTAAACAAATAAAAGTACTCAATACAATATGATATATGATGCGCATGGTTTGAGGTGTAACATTTTTTATGCTGTTTATGACGAAAGCTGAATAAATTTGCGCATAAAAATAAACTTAGCACAGTTTGAAAAATGCCCTGCACATTTCGCAACACTTTAGCTGTGTTTATTTGTATTTTGGATGTATAAAAAAAGGTAAAAGGGCAATTAAAAAGATGTTAACTCATTGATATTTCTATTCCGGGCGGAAGAGAGTGCCTGTTTTACCTACAGAATTCTAGTACAATTATTGGGGTCGCTCAGAGTGCGGCAACACCATCCGGGTGAACTGATTATTTCCAGCCACATCCTGTATTGAATCGGGGAGATCATTCCAGAGCTTAGCACCAGATGTACAGAGAGAGCTCGCCTCTGGTGAGCGTTGCCTGCGATGCCGATGATAATAATTATTCTGCTGGTTGAAATCTTGTTCTTTTTATTACCATGATGGTAAAATGTGCGATGATAATCTGCTAACTTTAAATTTTTTTGTTATTGCTGATATTATTAAGTGATAACCCTTATCATTAAGACCTTGGATTTCGAAGGCCGGTAGTCCGGTACCATGTGTATTTTTTCGATTCAGGATGATTGAAGAGTCTTGTGCAGCGGAAGCTGTAGCCGTGTCGCTGAACAAGTCTCTGCTATACTCAATGACAGTTTTTATGGTTTTTAATTACTTTAGCTATTCTACGCTTGATCGATGGACTCATGCTATACTTTTTCTACTTCAGACGTGTAAGTTGTGTTTGCAAATATGGCTGATGGTGAGTTAGCTCCTTTAAATTCCGGCTCTGAACTGAGCAAAGAACATTTACAGACTGCATTTAGGCGCCACTTTGGTAACAACGACTTGTCCATTATTTCTTTTGACATCACAAAGCCCCAGCAGAGAGACGGGTTCCTCAGCGATATTGTCTTCCTTGATGTCCGCTTCAAAATTTCGTCCGCTGAGCCTGAAGAAACCCGGAAACTTGTTATCAAGTGTATGCCATTCGAAGAAGAAAGAGTAGAGATGATTAAAGCCATGGGTCTTCATCGGCGTGAAGTTCTGGCTTACGATTACATGAGCTCAGCATTTTTTACGAATGCCATTTCTGCTGCCGGTCAAAAATCCGTGGTACCTGAAGTAATTTTAGCCTCTGCTTCTGAGGACAAGCTTACTCTGATAATGGACGACATGCGAAGCAAGGGCTACCAGACCAAAGTCACTCCTGACGGGTCCACCATCAAGCAAACCAAGACAGTGTTCCGTGCCATTGCTCTCCTGCATGCCATAGGGTATGTAGACTTGCAGAAGACTGGAAAGATTGGAGGTGTTACTGAATTCGGTGAAATCGACTTCGTCGATTTGCGTATGTCTGATATTGAGCTGCTGCTGAATATGTTTAAAGATTCGCCGTTTGCAGAGGTGTTTGAGAAAATGAAGACGACCACAAAGGCTATGCGTGAGCTGCCTATGAAGTACGACTTCATTACCACTTTCACTCACTGCGATCTATGGGCAGGTAACGTCCTGTTCGACGCTGACGACAAGACTTGTACTCTAATTGACTGGCAGTTCGGATCTAAGAACAACTTAGTTATGGACTTGGTTACAATGATTTTCATGAGCTGCAATCCCATCATATTCCAAGAAGGTGAGTTGCAGAAAGTCTTATTGGAATACTGGAACACTTTCACGAAGGTAGTGACCGATAATGGCGGTACAGTGACGAAAACCTTCAGCGAGCTGGAGCAGTGTGTGAGTGATATCATCATGTACGGATTCCTGTTCATGGTAGTCAGTACCGAGGCCCTGCTCGTTTCACAGCACATTTGCAAAGAGAGAATCGAAAAAAGTATGAAATTTTTACAAGACAATGGCGCTTTTAAAAAATTTTTCGATGCTTGAGAGTTTCCAGCTTGCCAGGACCAGTGGTGACCAGCTAACCAGGAATTGGGAGAACGAATCCAAAGACATATATACCTAATCATTCCCTTGTCCTCTAGTGCGCCCACACTGAGGATTTGCAGTTCATTCATGTCGCCACATCCGTGCAAAGATATCAACAACGGAAAGATCAACAGATCAAGATCAGACCAACAAAACTGATACCACAGGCCTGAAACATGCCAAACGGGTGCCACCTATACGGGAAGTGGGTCTCATCTCTGCTAAGCAAAGGACTGTGGGGCTTCGTCGGCGTTCCTACAAGAGGACTTTTCAAGAGAGATGTGAATGATCGCTTGCGAAACAACGGTCAAAAACTCAAACTTAATGTTCGGAGAACTATAGTCTAACCATTTTATGAAGGCGGTTCGGTCGTGGTCAAATTCCTCTACAGCGGAGCTAATTCTATGGATATTTCTAAGATTTCTCAATATGGAGATAGTGGGCGGGGCTAAGATATGGGCGAAACAAAATCTCAGATATACACCTAGAATTGGCACCGTCATAGAGGAGTTTGACCACAACCGAACCGCCTTCATAAAATGGTCAGACTATAGGTACCTTAAGCTAGCAGTTTTTCCCCCCGTATGGTCAGATAGACCAGCTGCCGGCCGCTGACTCCTCACAAAATTGCACAGTCCATCGCATACACTACTCTTTCTGTTTTTTCGGTCTTTCTTGTAGTTTCTCATCCTTTAGGTTTATTTCGTCTTTCTGCTTCTCTTCCGTCCTTTACAAGTGATGCATTTATTTATAGAATTACCCATGGTGTGCAGTGATGGGCTTTAGTGTGACGTATTTTACGCGGTCTACCAAGTTAGTGGAAGTTAATGAATGGGCTACTAAAAAGATAGATTTGTGCAGTCTCCACTTTGAGCCCAGGGGCGTGGTGCAATCAAACGCCGGTGTTACCCTCACAGTGTTACACATGTAACAGTGAATGCTTGTATTTCGTTTCCTTCTCCTGTGCGACGTAGCTGATCGAAAGCGTTCAGCCGTTCTCGGGGGTTGGAGATGCTCAACTTGCGCCTTTTTCCTGTCAGTAGCGCACTGACCACTCTGAGACCTACCGGCAGAAAAGCCGAGACAAAAATCATTGAAAATTCAAAACGCGCCCTAGTCGGCGCTCGAGCCTGTGGTTAAACAAAGGAATAGTTCGGCGCGATATAGGCAGTGTGCTACTGAAGCTCTAGTAAAAACTTCTACTACTACTAGATTCTGGACTACTACTAGCAGTGACTGCGATGTGCGATCTCAGTGCCCCAACAATGTGTTGCGGAATTTTAGGCAAGCTTAAATGTATACATTTCTGGTGAAGTCTTATTTTGGCTGTGTTTTAGGATATAAAATATAAAATACACAATTATAATGACATTTGAATGCTCTGCGCCCAATAAGTGCACCACACTTTATATGGGTTTGTTTTCAGTTTTGGATTTTAAGTTTGTAAATGTTCTTAAACTGTATAATGTTGAATTGGAATCAATAAAGGTGTAAAGGTGTAAAGTTAAGAAAACTACAGAAAAGTGCTTCACATGCTAGAATTCAAGCAATATATGGCAGTCATACATTTTGTAATACTAATATTCGAGTATCATAGTCAATATTTGTAAAGAAAAACAGTGTTACCCAGCTCATAACCCTAAAATTTAGGAGGATTGTCGTCGGTGTCACCCGGTGTTACCCAACCTGTGTCGCATTGGAGGCCGGTGTAGCACAGGTGACACCGAAGGCCTGATTGCAACACGCCCCAGGATGGGCAAGTAGCCCTAGGGGTTAATCAGGTTCGCCCATCCTGAGTTCTGGAACAGCTACCCAGGGGGACTGTGTAGGTTGATCTAGACATTAGCTAGGCACTTTGCTTCCTTCCTGACTTAGTACTTTGTTGGCTGTATTCTAATCTGTTCTTCCTCCTCTTTCCCGACTTGCTGTTACCTTGTATGTTGGTCCACCTTGGTACGGGAGTCCCCTCGTTTCTATCGACATAGGCCTACTACGTGTTCCTTCCTTTTCCTTCCCTTGGATCGCCAGTAGAGATGCCTAGGACAATATAATAGCTGCGTAATCTCTGAGTGTTCTCGAGTCTCTAGCTATTTCCGCTAATTCATCAACAGATAATTCTTCATAGACTTCATGTACGGTATTTGCATTCAAGTTAACTTATTGCATTTTACTTTCCACAGAGCACACAATGTTTGCAACCCTATTTTCTTAAGCCCTTCTTGAATAAATAGATGATACTATATCATTGTGTCGACAATACCCTCATTCTAAAGCTCAGTAACAAGACCAATTGGTAAAGCAGATAATCCAAGCCGTTGATGCCAAGTAGATTGGCGCCTATAAGAGGGTTACAAAGTTTATTTTAATACAGTTTCCAGATCTAAAAATGTCCATATCTTCGATTACCGGGACATTTCGATCTATATTTACGAACAATCTCCTACTATTAATGATCATGATAGCTCAATGGAACTTCTTATTTTAAATTGAAAACCTTTTTTAAACTCTGGTATGTATGATACGTCCAAGATAGCCTTTACTCCAACAGTGTCGAAAATTCTCGAAGAGCAAAACTCCTGACTCACGATGAATCGAAAGCTTGTTTACCGGGATATTAATACAACGAACTATATTTTCTTTGAAAAAAAGTCTTTAATTTCTGCATTTGTGATACTGATAATAACAATGTCCATTAATAACATGGACCTAACATTTCACACCTTTTACCAGCTAGGAATAGTATTACTGGCTTGAAAATCGCACACAGGCCGAGGTTATAAGAGATGCTGCTTTTATTGGATGTTTGTTTGTGGTCTGAAATATTTGCATTTGTAAAATGTATTAATGTGATGGTCCATCGCCGATTGTGAAGCCCTACGATGGCCATCGCCGACGGGTATTTCATCGTAGGTCATCGCCGATGAAAATTGGCGATTTTTGGCTCCGATGCCGATGGAGCGATGGTATTGCCATCGTAACATCGTAATAAAATCGGAGATGCCGACCTCTGATAAAATGTAATAAAATAATCATCTTCTGATGGGTTGAAAAAAATTTACCGTGTAGTTACCTCCGGCAAGGAGATTATGTTTTCATCGGGTTTGTCTGTCTGTTATTCTGTCTCTCTGTCACCAAGATAACTCAACCAAAGTTATGGACGGATTTTGACGAAACTTACATGGGTTGTTAGGTATGTATGTTAGGAGGAACACATGATTAACTTTTGGTGAAGATCTGTCCATACGTTTGTTTTTGTTTGTCTACCTATTTCTTGTTAGCGCCATAACTTGAGAAGTACCTAATGGACGGTTTTTCATGAAATTTACATGCGTTGTTGTGTTCATTACAGGGAGTAAATAATTAATTTTTTGTGATAATGTGTTCGTTCGTTTGTTTGTCGCTGTGTTTGATTTTATGTTCGTTAGCGCAATAACTCAAAAAATTATGAATAAATCTTTGTAAAATTTTTGAGAAATAGTATTACTGAAAGATATGATTAATTAAATTTTGATGATGATCGGCTGGTCCGTTTGTGTGTTTGACTTGTGTTTATTGAAATGTTTGTTAGCGCAATAACTCAAAAATTACGGATGGATCCTTGTGAAATTTTTAGGAATTGTTTGTAATGTTAAAAGACGTAATTGATTAAATTTTGGTGATGATCGGTTGGTCCGTTTGTGTGTTTGACTTCTGTTTGTTAAAAATTTGTTAGCGCAATAACTCAAAAATTATGGATGGATCCTTGTGAAAATTTCAGGAATTGGTAGTTGTGTTAAAAGACATAGTTTATTAAATTTTGATAATGATTTGTTGGTCCGTTTGTGTGTTTGACTTATGGTTGATAAAATGTTTGTCAGCAGCATAATTAAAAAAAACTATGAACGGATTCCAAGAAAATTGCAGATACTGTTAACATAGGCGTATGGGGTGAAGTTTGCTTGGGGGGGGGGGGGGCAAGACACAATTTGCCCGAATTTTAAAAATTTTAGGAACTAGTCCGCAGCAACTAAAGAATATGAATTTATCATTACCCATGCTCGTCTCGGCATTCGACAGTCGTTAAATATTATGCTCGCCTATAGGAGCCCCCGCAGTACCGCTGAAGCTGATGCAGCACTTTACAACAAGATCGAAAATGCACTGAATACTTCGAACGAAACAATTCTAATGGGAGATTTCAACCTCCCACAAATTGATTGGAGTACCTTGTGCAGCCCAGCCCCAGGCAGCAAACTGCTCGAACTCCTCAATCACCATCACCTGACTCA
>LQNS02278177.1:376915-434071 GCA_001587735.2 Parhyale hawaiensis | reverse complement strand
ACAATTCTAATGGGAGACTTCAACCTCCCCCAAATTGATTGGAGTACCTTGTGCAGCCCAGCCCCAGGCAGCAAACTGCTCGAACTCCTGAGCCACCACCACTTGACTCAGCACGTTAATGAACTTACGAGATACGGTAATATTCTAGATCTTGTATTCTCCACTCCTGATTATGAAATTGTTGACCTAGCCATCCTAGACCGGCTTGGTGATCACAACATGATTGAATTTACGCTCAAAACTGGCAATGGATTCATCACCAATGCGAGTCATCTCAAGCTGCCAGACTATCGAGGAGCAAATTTTCAGGAAATGGCTACTGAAATAGAAACAACTGACTTCGAAACCCCAATGAGAGACGCCAGTGTAGAACAATGCTCACATATTTTGAAGACGAGCATACTGAGAGCGGCTGAAAGGCACATCCCCCCCCAAAAAAAAACGAGTTCGTATCAGTAATGATCCCCTCTGGATCAATCGGACAGTCGCATACAGGCTTCGTATGTTTATAAAATGGAATTGGCTAAGTTTTTTATCTTCACTTAGTTTCAGTAAATTGTGTTCATATTGGTTTTTGAAATTGGTTTTTATGAAATAGTATGGTTTTTTAATTCTTGAGATGATGGTGTGTTCCAAGATCCTACCTCCATATTTGGGCAGGATTTTCTTCTCCTTGTGGATTCCAATGTGCTCTTGGTCCTCACGCTGAGCTTATTCCATTTAAGATTCAATGCAGAAGACCTTTTTTTACACTGTCTGTAAAAAATTATGCATGTCTCGCCCGACATCTTGATTGTACGCACTCATATCACGGTCATTTATGACTATATCTCTTTCTATATTGTTCTGATGGTTATTTTCTCCGTACTTGTTGGTTTGCCTGCGATTGGGGTTTTGCCACAATCTCCCCGTATTTTTCTATCGTTCAACGTCGGTGTACATTTGGTGATCAGTGGGAGCTGCTTAAATAGTTCCTTTCAAATGTATTTCTGGACATGTGGCATCAATGCACGTGCCTTTATACTGAATGATTCTTGGCATAATCAGGAATGGAAGAGAACGCATTACCTCTTACCGCTGCAACTGTAACTGCCGTCTTTCATTAACTTAGGACACCTCTGAGGTGAAAAAAATTTGCACCCAATACCTAAAATTTCATATTTACATTGGTTTTTGGTGTAGTATTTACGCATTCTGAGGTTTTTCTCGTCTTGGAATTTCTAGTCTTCTCCAGATCAATCCCATTTCTTCACAGTGTTCCGTACCACTTCATGACTGTGATTTTCAGCACCATGATCGCCGTTTCTCGCATGTTCTTGAAGTGATTCTTCTGCTGCGGCTATCGGGCATTCGCTGATAGATTCCTTTCCATCAAAGAAAGGTAAAAGGTAAAGTCAACTTTAACTGCACCCTCCTCAGGGAAACCCACACGCACTGGTTCGTGCGGCAGACATAGGCCAACTAGCCCCAGAGGAGTAAGCGCAGGTGCAGCCGACGACGGGTCGCTCAGAACTATGGCGCCGAAAACAGAAGGTTCAGCGACCGGCAACCCCCTACCCTAAGGTAAGTACCTCCACGATAGCTATGCACACCAAGCAAATTTTCTGATACAACGCCGAGAGCCACGAAAATGACCGATCCTGGCCTGGAAATCGTTTTCCGGAACCTCAGCACAACTGTGCAGCACGCAACGTTCGCTGCTACTCGTTTGTGTCCTTTCATTGGATTCCTAAGGCAGCTTCAACATTACACTCTCGCAAAATCTGCTTATCAATTCAACCAAGCCCTGAGGTAACTGTGCAGAGACAGCAAAGAACTGATATACTCACATTTTGTGCGCGCAAGAAATTTTCATTGCAATGCTAATGGTATTGCATACTTTTGTTTTAAAGACCCTTCAGTCATTTTGGTCAGCAGTTATACGTACGTCGACTTTCTGTGATAGTATTTACATGATGGTTGGTGTCCTCATTAACTGGAACGGCTAAGAAGGGAAGCTATTTCAAAGTATGGTCTACCATACGGGATAGCCAATGCCTGCGTTTCAAAATGAGTTACAGCATAGCACATAATTTATAATCTTTTTTCCTGTAGTTTTTTCAATATTAAAAAAATTATTATAGCTCATTAATTGACCTGCTCTTCAGTGAGAAGAGAAGCCAGGGTGAGTTCAATGCACATGACTTATAGCTGCACATGTCAACACACGAGCAAAAGTTAGACACATTTGAATAACAACGTGAGTCAGGGGAGGTCCTACAGTATATGGTATTTGGGTAGTGCTTTTGTAAGCATTCAACAAGCAATCGAAAGCTCACCAAGAAGTATCTCAACTTACCCTGTAATTGAAAGAATTCACTGTTCCCGTATCGGAGGTAAAATACTGCAGACATCTCGGAGGAGCTGTGGAGAAGAGACAAATGAACTCACTCTTTGTGCACTCCAGAAACGGCAGAATATAAAGAGGGCCATGCTAAAAGGAGGAGGGAATGCACTTTCAACTTTCTTCGTGAGAAGGTGGGCATTTGATACGACTGTTTAAATTGCTTTGTAGTATCCACAGAGGTTCAGTACACCCAAAATGTTGCAAACAAAGCCATAACAAAGAAAAATTGCGCAAAGCACCATCATCTACACACTGCTGCAAATCTAATTATATTTCCGGTCAGTGACGGCTAGTGCACTGGGGCCAGGGAGGCCGGGACTCACCCTCCAACCAAATTGAATGAAAGATTACATGAACGAAAATCTATGGATAGGTCTTCAATAATAATAATTATAATAATAATCTTTTCAACAATTCACTACCTGAATTTAGCATTGGAAAGAAAGTTTTCCTCAGAATCACTTCTAAATGAATACCTCGGGGCCAGTATCTTTCGGCCCCATTCTGCCTTTTAATTACAGCGCGTAAAGAATGACTGGCGGGCCGCGCGGTATGAAGCTGTTGCAATACAAACTTGAGCACTCTGGCGGCGCATACCTCCGCCAAGTGAGGCAACGGTAACGAAAAATTGAATTTGGCTTTGAAACCATGTTTTTCTTCGTATCAATTCCAAATTCTAATCATTCGTGTCCTTTGATGGCATCAACAGTTTGTGCAATTTTCGTGAAGATCCGTTCATAAGTTTTCGAGTTATGCTGCTAACAACCATTATGACAAACATAAGTCAAACATACAAACGAACAAACCGATCTGCACCAAAATTTACTCATTTATGTCTTTTAACATTACTAACAACTCCTATAAAAAATTCATAAAGATCCATACATAATTTATTCAGTTATTATACTAAAAAGCATAAAATTAAAAACAGTGACAAACAAACGAACGAACAAACAGATCACACCAAAAATTTGGTCATTTACTCTTTGTAATATACCTAACGACTAATGTAAATTTCATCAAAATTTGTTCATAACTTTTTGAGTTATGGCATTGAGAAAAATGAGGAGACAAACAAACAAACAGATAAACGGACCTTCACAAAAAATTAACCATCTGTTTCTCCTAACATACCTAACAATCCCTGTGAATTTCATCAAAATCCGTCCATAACTTTTTTGAGTTTTCTTGGTGACAGACAGAGAGACAGACAAAGCCGACGAAAACATAACCTCCTTGGCAGAGTTAATGAATGGCTACAAATTGGGGCCAGTTGAGCTGGGCCCCAAGGAGCAAGCCTGCAAGCAGGGCTGCCAAAGCTTGGGTTTCCTCGCAAAGTTTTGGGTTTTCGCCTCAACACTTGGGTTCAATGCTGACAGTCTTGATTATTTTTTTTTTTTTTGTCCTTTTGATCATAGAAATACAACTAGTGACGTCTAGCATACGCAGTATAAAATAAAGCACGTGGATCTTGTTAACTTCTATATGATGTTTCAAAATGGTGCTTTCTGTGGCGTTTTGAGATTTTTCCCAATGTGATCGTGGGTTTCTCAAAAATCTCATTGGCAGCCCTGCCGGCACGCAAAGTCGACAAGGTCAAGAGCTCAGTGAGCTTGTAGCTAATGTTAAGTGTATAGTGTTGTCATGCACGTTGGCGGCAGCCGTCTCTCTGGCCTCGCAAGGAAAAACACTGAAGATTGTCTTTTCCTTACTCACACTCGATCATGGACAGGTTTCTTAAGAGGCTGCATGCACACTAGTCAAAGTCTTAGTGGTCTCTGCCTCTATATGGCTTAATACGACCCTGCTTGGATAGCATATACAGTATAAGCCCGTTTAAGTCACTACAATTATTTTATTGAAGCTCTGAACTGAAATGTAGGGAAGCTGGCCCCACCCGTTTAAAGAGCCACGAGCCGCTACTGTTTCCGATATCAAAACAAATTATAAAAGGTATAAGGAACAATACTACAAGCAGCCATAGTTTCTATCACTGATTTCAGATTCCGTTTCTACTCAAGGATGATGTCACAGAGGGAAGAACACTTGGTATATTCGGGGCATGTTCGACTGAGCGTCAGAATTAAGTCTTCGAGGCGGCTTGACGTCTTCAAAACTTCAGACAGCTGTGTTGACTTCGACCTGCTGAACTGAGTAGGTTTTGAAATGAGTAGCGACAGTGGTAGCGACGCTGAAATTTCTCAGGCCTAGTGCTAGTTCCGCTAGATTCTTTCACTAGCGCTCACAACTCTGTCTGGAAGTCTCAGGCATGGATAACCGACTGTGTATCCACCCGATGCCTGTGCGACTTTGTTCGCGGGTGGACTCTGCGGGAGCTCTCTACACAACTGCGGTGGGAACTTTTGCGGACCAATCGCAGGCACTCATCGAGGGAGGAGTGGTTACGCGGGACGTTGTGGCGCATCTTTTCTTTCTCTCACTTTCTTCTCCCGCTTGTACTTTCTCGCTGTCTTATGTTGCTTTCTTCGCGGACAGGTCCTTTCTGCTCACGATCTGCCCGCTCTACTCTAGGCAGCCCTTTCTCCACTTGTTTTCCCCTCATTCTGTCCAATTTCTCTCGTTATCCATTCTATTGTGCGGTGATATCCACCCCAACCCTGGTCCCGCCTACCCCTGTTCAGTTTGCTCACGGAACGTCACCCGCAGGGGGTGGTCCTTCCGGGGCTCCGCTTGCGCGCGCTGGGTCCACAAGCCCTGCTCTGGCCTTTTCAGTGCCGCTAGTTTCCATTCGGAGGGGAAGTGCCCCAGTTATGCACCTCCGCCTCCCACCTTGCCTTCTTCACCTCCGCCTCCTCGGTCCCCCTCACCCCCTCCTATCCCTCCCTATCCTACTAACGCCCCTCCGCTCATCGTTATGCAATTTAATTGCAATGGACTCCTACATTGCAGATTTGAACTATCCGCTTTCCTCCACAGCAGTAACATTGCCATCGCAGCCCTCCAGGAAACTAAACTCACTCCCAGCTCTTCCCTCCCCGTCTTCCCTGGCTACACCTCAGTCAGAATAGATCGCCCTACCGCCAATGGCGGTGGCGGTCTTTTGTTCCTAATCAGACGGGAAATCCCCTACCAGTAGAAAACAACTAACCACCCATTTCCAATGACCACACAGTCGAACACCTGGGTGTCTCCGTCACCCTTTGCTCCTCATCCATCACTCTAGTTAACATATACGTTCCTCCAGCTACCTCACGTTCCCCTGGATACAGACTCGACTCTTCCACCCTTTAGCTGACTCCCTGGCTGACACCCTCATTATGGGTGTCCATAACGCCCACAACACTGACTGGTTTTCTGTAACCAGGATGAGTGTGCCGCTGCGCGGGGTGAGGAGATCCATGACTCCATTAAAAATGGACCCTACTGTCTCCTCAAAGGCGACTTGCCCACCAGGGTCCCTAGGGATGGTCCGGGCTCCTCTCCAGACCTGACCGTTTTCTCTGCTCATCTTGCACTTGATTACTCCTGGACCACCACTACCACCCTCTCATCTCACCATCAACCCATCTTGATAACAGCTGATTCTAGTAACTCTGCCCCCTCCTGTCCCAGACGCACTTACACTAACTTCAAGAGAGCTAACTGGTAGGAGTTCACACGCGAGTGCGAGGAATTAATTACCTTCCTCCCACTCCCCTCTTCCTGTAGTGGCGGACTGATGGCCCTCAATCGGGCCCTCGTATCAGCGGCTAAGCACCACATCCTGGCCGGCAATCGCAAGGAATACATCCTTCGGCTCACCCCCGACGCTAGGGACGCCATCACCCGCCGTGATCAATTCCGCTCCCCGACTCCTCAAGACCCCTTCCCTTCCTCACTTACAACAGGAAGTGGATCGCCTCATCTGTGGCGCTGCTCAGGAGGCCTGGAAACAAACGATTTCAAGAATGCGATCCCAAGAGCAACCCCAATAAATTCTGATCTCTTCTCCGCTCACTATCAGGCAAGCAGTCCTCCTAACCAGCCCAAATCCTTTGGAACGCACACGTTCACCTACAACGTCGATATAGCCACAGGCTCTTTGCAACCAATTTACTGCCACCTCTACCCCTGTCCTTGCTACTCTGCCCAGACAAGTCTGGCGACTCATTCGAAAGCGTCACCCCATTGATCGTGGGTTTACCCCTTTCACACCCTCTCAAGTTCGTGAGGCCATTGTTGCCTCAGGGACTTCCACAACTATGGGCCCAGAGCAGATGTCTATTCTACACCTTAGGCATCTGGGCCAGCATGGTCTCATCTATCTGACTAGCTTTGACAATCTCTCTCTTGCTCAAGCCCACATTCCCGCCTTATGGAAGTTAGCAGTTATAATTGCCAATTTAAATTCATCTAATCCTGCTGATAAAGCATCCTCTTACCGACCAATGTCGCTTCTGTGTCCCTCTGCGAAAGTCCTGGAGCGCCTCCTCCTGCCTTTCATCAATGAGGCTTGCCAACCTGCCTCTCACCAGCATGGTTTCCTACCTCTGCACTCCACCACATCTGCTCTACTTCTTTTGGCCTTCCAAGCCACCCGCGGCATGAACAAACCCAAAACCCCTGACCGCATGGGGGCTTTGCTGATTGACTGCAGCAAAACGTTCGACACCGTTCCTACTTAGGGCCTCCGCTCCTCAGTTTCCAGCACCACACTCCACCACAATGTTGTCAGATGGCTCGCGGCTTACCTTGCTTCTAACACTTGCAACACGTTTCAATGTGACAAAGGCAAAGATTCTCTCTGAAGTAGCGGACAAATAACAATGCCTTCCCCCCGGATAATAGCTCCTCATAAGACAGAATGGGCGAACTTATCCCAGTGGCCTTTATATGGTCATATAGCCCATCCTATACTCCTGCGGGGTGAGCAGTCGTAGACCCACAGGTTGTATGCAGGATGGAGGACTGCCAAACCAAGCAAGAACATAACCAACTCGCAACGAATACCACTCAAATGATATCTCACTATACGCACCTCACGATACAGGAAAAATAACCAACTTACTCTCTACAGGGCACTGGCAGAAGAACACAGCCTACCCACACGCACGCCTACACACTAATAAAAAGTGGAAAACTACCTGGAAAAATAAAAGTGCAATGACAAACTATATAAAAAACTTGTATATTAGCATTTACTTTACAGTTCATTTTTAACGCTCACTCCGTCTTCCTGAAAGTTATTGAACAATTACGAGTCAACTTCGGTAACACGATACGGGCGTAGAATTTTGTCGGTGCATAAAAAAGCCTCTTGAAATTCATCTCAACGTTTCAGCTTGACACTTCAGCCATCTTCAGGCATCTTAAAGTATGAAACTGGTCATCTGCAAATATAATCAAGAAAGCAATAAATATATCTCGTCGGTTAGCGTTAGATTGAAGAGAATTTGTAATGTGTAATTATTGTACAGTACTTGAATGAAATTTGTACGCGTTTTAGTTATCAGGACACACACTAAGCCACATTTCTACACACCACTGCTGCTATGAAAAAAATGACGGTCGCCCGTTGGTGCCCGCCTTTATATGAATCGTTTAAGAATGTTCTCGTCAGTATAGTTTAAAGAAATTAGTACCTATGTTGTATTTTACATTAATCAAAACTGCTTCCGATATTTTCAATTCAGTGATATTGTGACTACTAAATACGAATATGCTGGTGGGACATTCATATGTTGCTCTTATGCGTAATGCGAATTAATATTGCTTTGGGCTATATGTATGCTGTTTGCAATTTGCATTACGCATATAAGCACCCTAAGAATGTCCCACCAGCATAGACCCTAATACATAGTTTTTCTATCGTCATTTCAGTAGTAGTCACAATTTCACTGTATTGGACTAAACAACGAAATCTCTTCATTAATCTAAAATACGACCAAGGTACCAATTTCCTGAAACTATACTGACTAGAACATTCTTGGATGATTCATATAAAAACGGGCGCCAACGGACGACCGTCATATTCTTCATAACAGCAGTGGTGTGTAGAACTGTGGCTTAGTGTGTGTCCTGTAAGTTCAAACTCGTACAAACATTTTTATTCAAGTAGCTGTTTACTACTTTACAATATTTTATAAATTTTATTGCCATGTAACACGAATAAATCAATTAAATTTATTGTTTTCTTTATTATCTTTACAGTTTTTCGTCCCATCAACTCCTGGCATTATTGAGACGGAGGCCTTCTCCGTCCACTTTTGTGTTTTAATAGAACAAATGTAATGAGTCGAGTCAGGTACTCGATCTGGGGACCAAGAGAATAGAACGCATTTGAGGTGGCTTAGAGTGGCTCCGTGGTAATCTCAAGATTCCCAGATCGAGTTTCCGACACGACGCCTTGTAATTATATAAAGGATTGTCTTTCTGCACAGATTGTAAAAAAATGGTCGATAGTCAACTGAGTTTTTCTGAACTGCAAAGAAAGACGCATATACTGTATATAAGGTCTGTAAATAATACCTGTCATATTAGAGAGGCAGGGAATGTAGGTGGTGCGCAGTCGCCAGCTCCTGGACGTTGTGATGGTTGAAGATAACTTGAATGTCAACGTCGCAACTGAGCTCGCTGTTGGGTCGATCGGCAAGTAAACTGAAAAGAGCAAAAACATCAATAATAAAGTTCTGCTTGAGGCTCCATCCGTCCGTTCGGATCGGGTTGATCCTTTCTCGGATCTGCCCGTCCCTGCGTCCATCCGTACATGTGTCTGCACATAACGCTTTTCAGTATTAGATAGGGGGAAATTCGACTTGAAAGAAGCTCTGATTTTTTGCTGGAAGGAAGATCAACCATAGCTGTCTTCTTTTTACTTCTTCAAAAAATATTCAGTCAGTTTTGAAGCAAACACATGAAGATCATGCCCCAGTGCCATATCTACCACTTTTATTTTATTTTTTTTTTCTCGCAACATATTATACCCGCTCTGCGAAACTAGGATACACTACAGAGCACAAAACGGGTAGTTTTGGCCATCTCTGATATAAAATAATTTTTGAAGCAAATGTGCTAAAACGGTATTGTATGTTATGGCGGGGGAGAGCATCTGCTACAACAGTGCGATGGCTGAGGAAATACAACGGCATCTTCAGAACAGAAGGTTGCGCAGCTGTGGCTGAAGAAATTGGCCGAGTTTATTGTACTTTATTGTATAGCTATCGCATTAAACAAAGCAGG
This sequence comes from Parhyale hawaiensis, assembly GCA_001587735.2. NCBI lineage: Eukaryota > Metazoa > Arthropoda > Malacostraca > Amphipoda > Hyalidae > Parhyale > Parhyale hawaiensis. Next base: position 424,506 of record LQNS02278177.1, on the reverse strand, counting down.
AAAATGATGGACTACTGATCAATATCCACGGCTCCCGTAATAGTGCAACAAATTTGGTGCCCCTACAAAAATTTGAAATGTGTAAGATTATGAAGCTCTGCATTACCTGTAAACTTTGGGACAAACACAGCTGAGAAAATGCGTCCAAATACATAAGAGAACAGTGCAAGCAGTACCGTCGTATCTCTATACCTTTATCAAAACACAAGCGCCAATTCTCTGCTGATAGAATAAATGCGAGATTCACATGTGAAATCAAATACTATGAGAGGTTAGACGAGGTGTAAGGTAGACAGACTGGGTTGAGCAGTGAACATTAGTTTAGACGGGGTGAGTTGAAGTAGAAGCGCTGCCTCAGGTCAACCTAAGGTTAACGAAAAAACAATTAACCGTGGAATTTCACCCATGCAGGTGCCGCTGGTTATAAGTTTAAGGTAAATTGCGTTCTACAATTTTTTGTGAATGCTCATTCAATGCCTCAACCAAATCATTAGGAGGTAAGGAAAGTTTTCCTAGTTTTCAAAGTTTAGCTCGTTTTTCTCTGAACACTACTTTGCGGATGTTATCTTACTCATGAATAACATAGAGTGTGTTCACGTTACTAGTGCTAGTTTCTTGAATACCTTTGGCAAAATGAGCTCTGAGGTAATGAGTGAGTAAATACCTGCCTACTGTGCCTCTGGCGAGACCAGAGGCCGGGAAATCAAAGCATGTCCTAGTAAATTGCACGTAAAATGTAGTCTCATGAGGAATTACCGTAGGTATATATCACAAGTTTCTCCTAATTAATACTGATATTGACTTAACTCTTATTCAAATAGCATTTAAATCTGCAGGCGAGGCTGAACCAGTTGTGTGCATGAGTCTAAATTGCTATATTCTTCAAAAACTATAAAGCATTAGCCGTTATAAGAGTGCGCACGCGTGCTCTCAGCTGTACAATTTATTCACCTTAACTTACAACATGTTTGGCATTTCTGGACTTTCACCTTAAGGAATAGGTATAATATTCTCAGTGGGCTAGCAATGAAGGAACTTTTCTGCTGCATCAACAGCACCAAAATTATTCATAACTTAGGGTCAAGAAGGGGAGAAAGTTTCCCATAGAAATAGGGAACAAGCCGGTCGGGTCTATTCCACCACTGTCGCTTATCGTCAGAACCATTTAGTAACTGCGCGTTCGATTGGTCGCACGAACTTTAGCTTTTGAGATTTGAGTCGTGTTGTATTTCAGACAAATAAACTAACTTCAACTTGGTGAATCGAGTTTAAAGCTCAGACACAAACTCTATTTCCACTGAGACTTCTCGGACTAGAATAGTTTTGCTTGGTTCCGCGCTATCCACGTGCTTCAACCATCTGCAAAACGACGCAAAGTGATGAAGCAAGTAGCCCCTTGCCTCAAGTAGCGGATAAACGAAGCCTCGAAGTTTTAATTTCACCGAGTAATCGAATACAACCTTCGTGAATCTACTCTGGCGAGCTCGAGGGAGACAAATAGTATTAGGATCATAAAAGAAAAGCGTTTGTGAGTTTAATCCGAAGTGCTATGTACCCAGTCTTATCATTCTTGTTGCATAAAGTTACAACTGCAGGGCAAAAACAGTGAATCGACTTTTACTCGCAATTTTTTTCCAATTCGAAGATTGACCACAGACGAGCTACTAAAGTCTCTTATATTCAGTTAGAACCAGAACTACGCACAAGGAGCCTGGTGTGTCACGTCTCTTCAGTCATTATGGTCATAAAATATAAGTCCACTTTTCAACCAATACCATTTTGGTTATTGCAAAGTAAGTTCAAATATGAAAGTCTATTTATAATCTGGTGAGGTTTCCTGCCCGTCAAATTATATTAGATTATTAATCGGATGCTTCAGCTGTACTTACTGTGTTGACCAGCGTTGTCTCCGCAGATTTTTCCAAATGCATTGTCATTGCCGGTAACTTCAAAGTACTCGTTGGTGCAGAAACCAGCTGCGGGCTGCCCTAACGTGAAGGACTCGAAGTCCAGTCGCACTTGACAGGCACCCACGGCATCGTCCACAGGGTCGAGGGTGTCAAAGTTCAGCTGATACTGCATTAAATGTGCAAGATGTAAATTTTAAAATGGAAGAAAATACATGAGAGACGTTTATCTCTCTACTCATGGTATTATCTCTCAGCTTCAGGACAACATGTTACTATTCTGTCTGCTAGAAACATACGGTCATGTCGTTGTTGTTATTATTATTTTTTCTAGAGCCTGTGCCAGAGCTAGCAAATAAAGGGTCTTTGTACAATTACCCCACTGTTACCCTACTGTTCGCTTAACCTTTCTCCATAGGCCTGTCGCCTTTGATATTACATTCTGTTTCCGTCTGAAATATTTGCTGGCCAAGCTGGTGTTCAGTGTTTCCTGCTACTCTGCTTCCGTCTCAGTATCTTGATGAAAATAAGGGGTAATTTGTTACTAACAATAATATAATCATTCAGTAGGTCGCTCAAAGTAGACACACTAACGAAATATCCTATTTGCTTTCAGTCGAGAAGTTGCTACCGAAAAGTATGAATAACGTGAGCAGAATACCTAAATACCGATGGTCAGTTTGTAAATCTCTTCTCGTACATCCAGTAACTTCTCAATTTTGGAGTGCTCCAGTAATGGCGGGTACACACAAACGCAAAAGTTCCACCTGTACACAATTCCGCATTCGATTGTATGGCCGTGAACAAGGCTTCGGCCAGCGCGGACTCTACCACTAAGATGAATATTTAAATTGTCAGTAGTTTCCTGCAGTTTATACGCTACGACAAGCGGCAATGGACAAGCTTTGATTATGTCTATTATTATTGAGATAGTGTCAAGATTCAATGATGAATAGTTCTTGCGTGCTATTGAAACGACTAAGTTGTAGCCACGGCAACGTGACCACTAAATTGAAAAGTCGCGTGAATGAGCAACTTTTGCGTAAGTGTGCACCTGCCATTATATAGTCCGTACTGTCAGGACTCAGAAACGGACTGGACGCTGCTTCAGTTGCAGGACATGCTTTTGATTACATGGCCATCGAGAAGCTAATGGTTACTAATTAATGGAAAGCTATGACAGTTGTATGATTAGTCTCATTCTTACCTCCCGTCATTTGTTATCACGATCGGCCACTAGTTCATCTTTCTCACTCAAACTGAACATGGTACTGTTAGCGCGTTCCAGTAATTTCAAATATACAGTAATTACAAGCCCGTTCAAGATATGGAAATTATGATAGATGGTGACTATGTATCAGCAAAACTGTGACTCATCACATATATAGCGAACAGAATAGGCAAGAGACTTCTCCTGTCTTATTTTTAACTCCAAATGCTTGCTACCAATGTTGTAGGAAAAGTTACAACAATGTTTAAACTCATATTTACTTTAAAAATTCTGTTCCTAGAGCTACTTTCAATCAAGCGGAGTGCCGTCGTCTTCTTGGCCATTGAATGGACAAAGGCGTCATCAGTGAAGCTCCTGCGCTTTTGAGTCCCACCTACATCATTGCAAATATTTACTAGAGGGCAGGAACAGCTTGAGGTCAACGACGAAAGTACATGCGAAAGGTTTCCCTGCTGGCTACTTCTCCGGTTCTTCGCACTATCATGTCAAGAAAATTTTACATTTAATGGTGAACGAAAATTTCCTTACAGTGGCTCAGCTCGAAAATATGGCATACACTAATGTACGACAGATATTAGAGTCCATACTGAAGTCAGTTCCATCATACTTCGCTCGCCTAGAGGCACATGTCTCTTTGCCTCTTCTGCTCTTTGACAGTACTAGATACTGCCTGATTAGGGTAATGACTCTGTGCGAGACAACAAAAGATAATAATTATGATGATAACTTACAGGGTTGATGGTGTAAGTGCAGGTAACGTCGCCCGTCAGTGTGCCGTTGCTGACGATGTAGGTCCTGTTGTTCGTGATGGTAGACCCACAGCCAGCGTTCACTGGAGGTGGTGTAATTAGATAACAGCGTTGCGTGATATTATCAATATCTATAGTGACTATTTTGATGATGGTAAGAAAGTATGTAGCATGCACTGTGTGTTAGATCGTCCCGTTATGGCATTCCTAGCAACATTGTGGACAATGTGGATCATTATTCCTTCCTTTACACGAGTCCAACTGATTCGAGATATTATCTAGTAATCCATGTATTACTTTTTGATTTTTAGCTAAGATGATGAAAAATTACTAAGCTTTCGACTGTTACCATGTTATCATGGCTAATTGTTGCAAAGGAGTCACAGTTTATAGACCAAGCATTTTTAGTAACATCGAGATACTCCAACATACCTCTGCGAATATGCCAAACGTGGGGCGTAGCAGTATCGCCGCGTCCACACGATCAATTACTACATCAATCACAAACACAATAATCGAGAAGTAAAACTACCAACACTTCTCTGTTAAATAGGAACCACGAACACTTCAAGGCCACGATACGCGAATCCAGCATTCCATTACTATTAATCGACATTCCACCCTCACTTTATTGTCGTATATATTTATTTTAGTTGTAGAAGCAGACTGGCGGGTAAAACTTTATTTATGCTGGTGAAAAGTATAGCTGATGATTTACTCACTGGCACCTCTAACATGCGGAGATGCAGACCAAAGAAATAATATTTTTTCATTGTTTTTATTTACTAATTTCTTGACTTTTTATTGCAATTCACAGTATGTACATCCGTTTCATCCTTTAAATTGTAAATCGTGCTCCATTGTAGCTTTTAATAATAAAAAGAAGAAACTGACGTAACTAGACGAATACGTTACAGTTATTACTAATTGGCAACATATAGTTGCCAAATGCTTCCCGCTGTCCAGAAGTTGGAATCCAACATAGAAAAAAAATCACTATTCGGGTTAAAAAGGTAAAAGGTAAAGTCAACTTGACCGTACTCTCAATTGGGAGACACGCATGCACTGGTTTACCTGCAGATATAGACCAACAGGCCCCAGAGGAGTTTACGGCTGCAGTCGATACTAAATGCTATTACTATAATGAAGTCACATACAAATAATAATGTTATTCCCACAGCGAAAGACAATTTTCGAACTTTGTGTTTGTTAAATTACCGCAAGTTTGTGCTGCCAATAGGTTCGATGTGCGTCAATCACAAAACTCTGTGCCTCGCCGCGTGTGATTGTCAATCAAAATCGTTCGGAAAACACAAACTTTGATGAAAGGATTGACGGTCTGGACGAGGCTTTGGTAAGGACTTACCTACACAACATTGGCCATAACCGTCGGCACATGTCCCATCTGCAGTTCCACCAGCAGCATCACAGTCCTGCTGGGACATGCACGTCCCCACAACGGTTATGCCGTTTATACTCGTGCTCGTGCTGCACTCGAACGGGTTGCGGATCTGCAGGTTGAGGTACGGCAGCAGCGACTTGATGATCCCAGCTGTACGTAAATAGTTCCGACAATGAATAAAATTATTCATTTTAGCAACGTGTTGTACTTGCAATAGCCGGTGAAATTTTGTTCAACGAGCTTTTTCTGCCCCGAATTTAAGTGGCGCTCTGCCTTCACCCGGTTGCATAAATTTCTGGCATTAAGTCTTGAATCGATTGCCTTTGAAACTACTAATAAATATAATCTTACTCCGTACAATGGAGTTTTCAGCCGTCCCATAAGTAATCGGCTTGTTTCTAAAATTTGCAAAAGGATTGACTGTGGCGTTGTCAAGGCTTCTGTCAGAAATTCCGGGCACGTCAAGTTTTGAGAATTTACTTTAACCGACTTGCCTAGAGATTCTATGAACCTAGAAAGTCCTGAACTATAGCAACTAAAGACCCGATGTATTTGGAACCAAACTGATTGATGTATTCCATTATTCCATTTAAACTGAATGTTTTGGTAATTAGAACTAACCCCACTGACCAAGTTAAGAATTAGAAATGGATGCTCAGTGGGTTCCGTTATTTCAACCTTTTGCATTCAAAATAGAACTTAAACTTAAGTTAGCCCCCTAGCTACTAGTGCCACACAGCAATCTGTACCTCGAGGTTGACGGGCAGTCTGCAGCTCGTTGTCCTCAGAAGCGCGCACGACCACCATACTGGCCACCACAGCCAGTAGGATGATAGACAGCTTTTTCATTATGTCTTTTTATTGAAGTCTGAAACGCCTGAAAGATTTTAGTAGCCACTATTTATTACATTAATCTTTACCATTTCCATTTACAAAGACATAAATTTAATTCCTGTTTTTGTATTTATTACACTTTTGGTGTTTAGACCTATACTGTGATCTTTCACTGGTAAACCTACTGTAATTATACCATCACATAGGAAGTTTCTCCGGAAACAACTTTTGCTGCCTATAGAAGATACAGTTTCAAATAATTTATATTTATATAGTATTATTGATAACAATATCTTTTTACCCGTCAAAAATGTGTTCCAGAGCACTTGTTTACACGGATCTAAATTATTAGGTTGAAGAAATTATTGTTGTGTTTTTTGTGATTGCTTCGTCGTCCTCTCAGGAGTCTCCCAAATGTTAGTAATTGAAATTGTATCTTAGTCACTCCTCAATCACTTTTCAAAAACATTCATTAGTAATATAGAATAGATTTTATCGGTGCAGATCTCCAGAAATGAATGTGATTAAGAAGCATCTAACAGATCGATAATCATATCAATAACTTTATTTAAATCAATGGATACACATGCAGACATAAATTTAGGAAATAAAAACTTCACTGATAATTACATGTACCGGTACTTCTAATGCATTCAAGCAGCGTGGAAAATAATGGATAAGCTTATTAAAAATGTGCTAGTAGACTACCTGGAAAGTGAATTTTTTTTTTTTTCAACTCGCAGCACGGGTTTAGACGGCGCAGGAGTTGCTTAACGAATCTCTTAGACTTCTGCAATTTTGTCTATAAATTCCACGATGATGGCAAGGCTGCAGATCTCGTCTACCTCGATTTCAGAAGGGCGTTCGACACGGTCCCGAACGAAAGACTGCTTAGAAAAGTGGCAGCTTGCGGCATCAGCGGTAGACTGCTGATGTGGCTCGGGGCATGGCTCGTCGGGCGAAGGCAGCGTGTCTGTGTGGGTAGCGAGGCATTGGACTGGGTGCCTGTGACATCCGGTTTACCACAGGGAAGCGTACTGGGCCCGGTCCTGTTCTTGATATATGTCAACGACATGGATGGGCCCTGCAATCTCGAATCTCTAAATTCGTCGATGACACCAAATTGTGTACCCGTGCCGATCGTGAGGAAGACAGGCAAGCCCTGCAGTCAGACCTGGACCGACTGGCCGATTGGGCCGAGAGGTGGCAGATGAAGTTTAATGTCGATAAGTGTACTGTGATGCACCTCGGTCACAATAATCCACGTAACGTCTACACTATGGACGGGTCAGCGATGAGGGATGTCACATCACAGCATGATCTCGTCATTGCAATCACGAATGATTTCAAGTGGGATTGTCAGTTCCAGGAGAGTTGCAAGAAGGCCAACAAACGGCTAGGGTTGATTGCACGTAGCTTTGACTATAAGTCCAGAGACGTAACTATGCCACTCTGCAGTTCCATGGTTAGACCCCACCTCGAATACTCCACTGAGTTTTGGTCTGCCACCCACCACAAAAAACATCAAGAAGATGGAAAGAATCCAAAAACGAGCTACAAAGCTGATCCCGACGATGCGGAGCATGACGTACGAGAGGAGACTTTAAGTACTCGGGCTGACAACTGTGGAAACACGACGTACCAGAGGACAGCTGATCGAAGTCTTCAAACACTTGCGGCTAAACGATGGATCTCGGCGAGAAAAGATGTTTAGACTGGACCAAGGAGACAGAACACGGAGTAACGGCCGGAAGTTGATAGGGAGAAGGTGTCGCTCGAGGATTGCATCAGATTTTTTCCCAATCCAATCGTCTGGACGTGGAATAGTCTGCCGGCCTGGGTTGTAAGTGCCGAATCCGTTAACAGCGTCAAGGCCCGCCTGGACATGCACTGGTCGGCCGACCATATGGGTTACCAGCAGATCTCCTAGGATAATCAACCTGGGCTCGAAACACAATTGAGTTGTATTCATACTGTATTTTTATTGACATGTACTGTACTGTATTAGACGGGAATCTGTATAACATCTCTGTACGTTTGAATGTTTGAAGTAGTGCTATATGTATCGCTCCTCAAATAAGGTTTCCCCGAGTTGGTACGCCAACGGCCTTGCCCACGTATATGGCATTCTATGGGGCGGCAAAGTAATTGGATCTATTTTAGCATAATAATTCACTCTAGATTGTATAAGATTTAGTTTAGACGGAGCTTTGGCGTGTCCAAGGTATATATTTTAGGAGATGCCCTAGAGATGACCCCGGTGGTCGTGGCTTCTCCGTGTTCTATTCTATCCATCGCCGGTTTTGTTTCTTGTTATTCTGGCTCGATGAACATAAAAAAGATACTGTAACTGCACAAGCAGCAAAAGACAACGTGTTGTTTACGGGAACAAGGTTTTCAATGTTCCAAAAATACTGACGGTGGGTTGCTAAGTCTTAATCAAGAAATGTGTTAATCGCAAAGCCGTCCATGGCTGGAAGGACTAATGTTGCTAAATAAAGAAATCTCTAACGATGCAGCAGATCGCCAATTTAAAGGAAACCAGTAAGCATTAGCTGAGCGATTCAATTAATTTCGTACATGTACAAGCGTAATTTTTAGTTTATATGAATTAGAAAACACTTTTAAAACTGAGATTGTTACATTGCCTGGGTATAACAGTAGCAGGTATTACTATTATACCCAATACCGTTCTCTATACATCCTGAGTCATGGGAAATGAAAAGACTATTACCACAATTAAAAATCACTGTCCCGTAATGTTATTACAAAATTCTTGCTCTCAAAAGAACGGCACTTCTTTCATCTTAAATATTTCAAATACATTTACTCATGCGCGATCACTGCTCAGACACCAAAAATTATTAAGTAAGAGGAAAATAAAAGAAAGTATGTGAACTGCCACCAGTGCTTCAGTTGGAGGGACGCGGTACATGAGGCTATTTGTATTTGAACCAGTAGTTCCAAAACTCCAGAAGCTTTTAATTATTGAACGCTAGAGTATCCAGCTTGCTAGATACTTCTTAACTTGAAAATTACCTGTATATAGTCTATAGTTATAGTCGTTGAACATTATTGCCTTTCAGATGTCATATTTTTATCCAATGGAGTTATTATCCATTCCTCCAGTATAAGTTGATGTTCGTCAACATTTTCTAAGTGGCTTCTGATACATCACACAAAAACCTACCTGCGCTTACTGTAATTTCTCATTCATACTAATTCTTCTGAGAATCCTAATATGTATTCTACTATAGTCGATAAAAGAAACTTGGGGCAATCCTAAACGGAGGAGTGCACGACTGCAAATTACTATCCTAAATCATCCCCATTGCTGGTTAGGTCAGTGCCCTCACAGAAATCAGAACGCCGCTGGAAATCCTAGCCTTCCAGGACATTTCTCCTGGCTAGGAAGCGAATTTTGAACCCAGAGACGATGTACAAATAGCTCTAATGACTGTCATTGCAAGAATACTTCAGAGGCAGTGCGACTACGACTTCAGACAACAAGCAGATGTCTTGATAAATACATAAGTACACATTTTATTTCCAATCACCATGTATGATGCTCTAGCCTAGTTGTATCATTTCTTGCGCTTAATAGCCTATACCTAATGGTAAAAGTGATCTCTGAAATGTTATCTGTTTTTCTCAGCAATATTTTGAACTTTTAGCGAAGTCGCTTTTCCTCTTCCCTTTTCTTGCAAATTCTTGACCTTTTATGCAGAAAAATATATATGTATTACTTTATGAACCGAACCACGTCCGTCCCCATATTCCCTCTGAAATTCATCGCAACGGAGCGGCGTCTTACGGTGATAGCATTGTCCTACGCCGAAGACTTCACTCGTGCGCAGTAGACCCCGTACTGAGGGACAGTAATATTCCCAGGCGAGAGTCTGATTCTCAATGGTTTCGTAACTATAGTAACTATACACATTGCGTCCTGCGGCACGAATGCAGTGACACAATTAACGACTCCAGTTTATGCTTTTTTCTTTAGCAAATTAGTATCATTCACAAATTTAATTTGATTTAGACCCTGTTTTCAGGTTAAACTTACTTCAATCGTAATTTTGCTGTAGACGATAGTATTTTGTTCTGTGTTTTCGCTTCACTGCGTTCGCATATTTCGTACTGTCCTTGCAAAGACAACTTTGTGTCTACCAAAAGTTTCGATGACAAGTTTACCATCGTATTCTCTTGCTCTAGCCCGTGTCACTAGTACGGTGTCTTGAGTCTTTTCAAATTTTCAGCGAATGTCGTCTGAAAAAGCAGTGCTCTTTGTTGTTGTTGTTGTTTATACAGGCACAGCAATGCATTCGAATGCGGTGAATTGAAAATGAAAACACAGGATGAAAGACTATCGTCTGCAACGAGCTTCAGAGAACCACAACCAAGTGACTACATCTGAATCGGGAAATTGGTTCTTTGTCACGAAACTACATTATTTATATGCGTCTTTGATTGGGCAGCGAAAAGAGCACCTTTACTGTGCTCTTTTGGCTGGGCAACTACTCATATTCGTAATAGTAATGCAGCAATTCTATCCTAATTTTACACTTCTTGTGTAAGAGCATATTAAATTTAGTTTATGGTGATACAATAGCTACACGAGCCTACGAAGGCGTAATTAATTAACTGAGGCGTGTTCCATTCGCTCGCTTTTCTCGAAATTCTCCAAAACGGTTACTTTCAACTTGCCCCTTCACTGACTTGGTCTTACGCCGTTTGGATTGTGATCTGTCTGCGATTAATGCATGAAACTCGATCCTAAGTGGCAATTCCAATATTTGCGAAAATAATATTACCCAAAACTGGCTAAGAAATGGTAGGAACGATTAACGTACGTGTGCTTTATTGCGGCGCCAGCGCTACGGTATCCCCCGCAACACTGCCGGTTTCACGCCAAATATCAGTACAGCTGCCGCCCTCCCGATGTTATATAGCACCTCTTCTGCTAGGACCAATTAGCACTATTGTTTCGCCGAATAAGAGAAGCATGTCAGCGTTGTCTCTGCAATTGGTGAAAGTGTCGTTGTTTCACACCTAATGACGTGGTGAAACTCGGCTATCCTCAGCCGAACGTTTATGCAGATATTGTTCTATTGATTCCATACGAAAGTTCCACCGTAGAAGTATGCAGCGTTTCCAACAAAAAATTTAGCACTGCGTGCTGGTTTAAACGTTAGGCGTAGGTAATTACTGGCAGTCGTACTTTCTAAAATAGATAGCACAATATATTCATTTAACAAAATAGGTCATTCGATATCAGTGTTCCAAAAATATACTGTTGCCGAAAAAATAATCTAAAAATCGCCGGATACCAAGGTATCTTAATAAGCTTTACTTCTGTGGCCGCTAGTTGCTTCACTCAAATTGTCTGAAGCTGAACAGTACCCCAGCATCTGGACTACTTTTCAGAGTAAAGCAACTGGCAGTCTCATAAATGCTCAATAGTGTAATCACTAAGCCTTTCGACACCCGAAGAAGTTACTCCAAAATTTTGTCAAGAAGTCCTCGGTAACCCAAACAGTATATTTTCATCAACCAAGGTCATATTTATAAGGGGCTTTGCGGGCAATACCCTGGGCCTTCCTGCAATGGTATCAAAATTTACATAAAGCTTGCAAGCCTGTCAGTACTTTCAGTATTGAATAGTGTTTTTATCACCCGCGAACGAAGTGAGAAAGGTGATAATATTTTCGTTGAAGAGTTAAGTGTAATTGCATACACCTATGTAAATATATGTATATATATATATATTAAAGGATGCGAAATGAAGCACAAAGAAGAAATTCGGTTACCCTCGACGTACGCTTCGCTGTCCTCAGCTCATCAGGTGGGAGGGTCGAACATGGTCGAAATTGTAATCGTTAAATTCTGTAGAAATTTCGGCAGGTTAACACAGTGAGATGTAGCTGTGATACCGAGTATTCCAAAGCTTAAGTACAATGTTCAAACTAACAAATATTTCTTGAAATTTGGAACATTGTTCGCTGCGTTGACTCCAACACCAATACATGTGCGCCGGGGCGCGCTATCGTCGTTCACGACCGCTTTGTGAGCGTGTTTGCGTACGCAGATCGTGTGCGTGTGAGCGGCGTTCAAGTTGGCACGCCGCGCTGCTCGCTGTATCGCTGATTAAGTTAGGTTAGGTAAGGTTAGGTAACGTTAGAAAGGTTAGGTTGGGTTAAGTTGGTTAGGTTAGAGTAGGTTAGAAAGTTAGGTAAGGAGGTTAGGTTAAGTTAGGTAAGGAAAGGTTAGGTTAGGTAAGGCTAGGTTAGGTTAGCTTAGGTAGTGTTTATTTTAGTGGTGGCGCGCGCAGGAAAGCTTACGTGAAAGCAAATTGATCGTGAACGACGATAGTGCCGCCGGGGCGACAGGAACCTCCTGTACAATTAAGGGCTTCAAAAGTTGGCACATCTGCACTGTAGACGGCGAAAACACAACACACAACGATAATGAAATCTTGACGAGAGCATCCAGTTATTTAAAAGCGATGGTCGGCCTCTTGACTTGTAATAGCTTTTCGATATGCAGCATACCAATTAAAACTTTTGCAGTTCCTCCGCCGGCTGCATCTTATAATTTACTTGCCATTGCTTCATATAGTAATTATTATCTTGAGATGGCACTATATTAGATATTGAAGAATGCGATGTTAAGCAGCGGGCAATGTTCCAACTTTCAAGAAACATTTGTTAGTTTGAACATTGTATTCCAGCTTTGGAATACTCGGTATCACAGCTACATCTCACTGTGTTAACCTGCCGAAATTTCTACAGAATTTAACGATTTCAATTTTGACCATCTTCGACTCTCCCACCTGATGAGCTGAGGACAGCGAAACGTACTTCGTGGGTAACCAAATTTCTTCTTTGTGCTTCATATCGCATTCTTCAATATCTAATACTAGTGGACCCGTGCATGAAAAAAATCAGGCTGTAATCCATACGTTTGCTCTCTTCTTTGACTTGCCGTTTCCATATTTTCCCCCTCACGCTCGTTAACAACTCCTATTTCCTTCTTTAACCCTTCTGCTTCCAGTCTTTCTTGTCACTGTGACCCATAGGCGCTTCATCTCTCCATTGATAGCACGTCTTCGTTTAAAACATTGCAATACACTTGACTGCCCTTCCAGTCAGCTTATCTGCGATGTTAGTGCTCCGTATCCATAATACCGTCGTCCATACTTAACTCTCTGCTTCACTGAAGTGCTCAAATTTCGCCCTCTGAAGCGAAATATGTACTCTCAGAGAAAGACAGTGAAGTAGAAGAAATAGTTGTCTACTGCCCAGTGCCCGTGGAATACTTGAAGAGAAAGCTACATCGTCAAATTAGTACTGTATAACTAGAGGGCCCAGCCGTCAAAAATGACGGCAAAAATTTTGTGATTCAGCTTTTTATGGTTCCGGTTCCTAGTAGGTATAGGTTTTGCTGCATTACAGGTCTCATCCCTGCAGGCCTGATCTTCCATTAGTGAAACGCAAGGTATACAACCTGTAACAACCATGAGTTTTGCAATAGAAAAATATCCCCTTTGCAAGATAAGGAGTGAATATCAGCTTAGAACTGATTAACCGTTTAACTGCACTAACAAAAATATGTATAGTTCAGTCAAAAGAATTCACTGGAAATGCCTAAGGCTCACCGTATTGTGGATACCAACTGATTGTTGAACCTCCAGCGTGGAACTTTAGCTGCGACGTAAATTTATCTACTATATAATAACTCACGTCGTGTTTTTATTTATTTATATATTTATATCTTTCCTGTTACGCTCTATTTGAATAACATAGGAGAAAATTCAGATTTCAAAATGTAAAAAAAAAGTGGGATACCTTGGAATCTTTTTCTTCAGTATTAGATAGGGGAAAAATAGAACTAACAACATAGGAGAAAATTCAGATTTCAAAATGTAAAAAAAGTGGGGTACCTTGGAATCTTTTTCTTCAGTATTAGATAGGGGAAAAATAGAACTAATAAGATAGGAGAAAATTCAGATTTCGAAAGGCGAAAAAAAAAGTTGGATACCTTGAATCTTTTTCTTCAGTATTAGATAGGGGAAAAATGAGGAAGCCCAAAAGACGGCGGGGGTTTTGGTGAAGTGTTAATTTTTTGTCGTCATTTATAATGACGGCATGGGCCACTAGTACTATCATAAGAGAGCTGTCTGTCAGTCCGTCCGTCTGTCCGAAGCCTTATTTTCCCCTATCTATTACTGAAGAAAAAATTTCAAGACACCTAATTTTTTGCCAAACCGTATCCAGGATACGTGCCCGGGAATTCCCGCGGCTGTGAAGGCCTGGTCACGGGCCTTTGTGAACTTGGTTGCGTTTGTGCCCTTGGTGGACAATGTGGACTTGGTGAAATTCGTGGACTTTGTGGACTTGGTGGACTTTGTGGACTTGGTGGACTTCGTGGACTTGGTGGATTTGTGGACTTTGTGGACTTTGTGGACTTGGTGGACTTTGTGGGTTTGGTGAATGTAAAAGTATTGTGGAATTTTTCGTTGGGATGGTAAGATGTTTTCAAATACATATTTTCATGACTTATTCAACAAAAGGGTTGCGTTTGGTGCACTAGTTCAATATAAGAAGGCGTCTGCTCAGCGTGAAGATTCAACTACTGTATACTACGCTATCAATCAGCAATAGAAGCAGGGATCCAGAGCCCGGGATCCAGAGGCCGGAGATCCAGAGGCCGGAGATCCAGAGCTATATTTGTCACCGGTACCCCAAGCGATGAAATTGTAAGGTATCTTAACTTGTTTTTCAGAACAGGAATTTTCTCCTATTAAACTCTTAACTGCGTGACGGAGAGACGGACCAACATTGGAGCAAGGGAGGGAGCAAGCAATTGACCAACAACTCTGTTTTATTATATAGTGGATTCACGTCATGTTTATATTTATATATAGTGGCTCGAGTCTTTCAGAACAATATCAGTACTATGTAACAATTCACGTCGTGTTTTTATTTATTTATTTATTTATTTATATATTTATTTATTTATATATTATATCTTTCTTGTCACGCTCTATGGGAATAAGATAGGAGAAAATTCAGATTTCAAAATGTAAAAAAGTGGGGTACCTAGCAATCTTTCTCTTCAGCGAAAAAAAAAAAAAGTTGGGTACCCTGCAATCATTTTCTTCAGTATTAGATACGGGAAAATAGAACTAATAAGATAGGAGAAAATTCAAATTTCAAAAGGCGAAAAAAAGTTGGGTACCTTGCAGTCTTTTTCTTCAGTATTAGATAGGGGAAAAATGAGGAAGCCCAAAAGACGGCTGGGGTTTTGGTGAAGTGTTAATTTTTTGCCGTCATTTATAATGACGGCACGGGCCACAAGTAAATTATGTAATTGTAAATGACGGCAGAAAATAAGCATCTCAGAAAAATTCCCGTTCGTATCCTGTGCTTGTTAATGTTCGGAAGACTTCTTAAATGAAAATTCAGCATTCTGCCTAAAAAAATGGATATATATTATGAGGCGTAGTGAAGTGACATCACCCGTAGCACCGTTTAGCAATGAATATCTCCAGACACGACCATGCAGGCAGGCTCAGGTCCCTCAGCTGCAGCCAAGTGCGACCTCCGTATCCAAGATACCGTCTTCGGCACCTGAATTTTCTCCTATCTTATTCCCATAGAGCGTGACAAGAAAGATATAAATATAGTTATAGATAATTTTGGAAAAGTGAATAAGAAAGCCTTCCCAGAAGGCTTTCTTATTCACTTCTCCATTATGACCTAGCCTGGGAGTCCTCCAATCTTCGAATCAGTTATAGATAAATAAAAACACGACGTGACTTACTATATAGTACCGGTCACGTTAGCTTATACGACTTAAATAGGCTTGGATAGACAGACACTGTTGAGCTGGAATGAGCGACAGACGTTTACTCAGACGGGGTGGGCTACGTTATAAGAGCTGCATTAGGTTTAACTGAGGTAAATTGTAATATTATAGCCAGGGTTTGGTTCATTTTGGAAAGTATAGTCTTTATTCAACCATGGAATTCCACGGGTCCCGCTAGTAATTATGAATCCCACAGCTGGCGTGAACGCAGCGTAAGACAATCTAAAATCAAAACTTAAGTTATAAACTGCAATAGAACATATCTCACGTCGTTGAAGAAGTATCAAAACACACAATGCTGGTCCAAAACTAGCGATGCATCTTCATAGTAATACTCGAGAAGTCAGATATTCCAGTTGAAGTCGTCTCCATGTAAACGTTCTTGAGAGCAAGTATTAATGTATGCGATGGTAAGCATTTCTGGATGTTATGAGCTCTTCACGATGCAGCTTCCCAATATAACATTTGTAGTTCCACCTTCCCGCTGCATAAGATTTTACTTGTCCAGTGCCACGGCTTCAAAGAATATATTTTACTTTTAGACCGCAAAACAATTGAAGATTGAAGAATTTGACGAGAAGCAAGACAGTTAGTAGAATTTTGTTACCCACGACGCGTTTCGCTGTACCTCAGCTCATCAGGTGGGAGGCTCGAAGTTGACGAGAAGTAAACCATTGAAATTTCAAGAATTACATTTAAAGCTTTTTCATCTATCGGTATCATAGTTACCAACAGCGATGTTATACCTTCAACTTTTGCTTGAAATTTCATCGGTTTATTTCTCCTCAACTTCGAACCACCCACCTGATGAGCTGAGGTACAGCGAAACGCGTCGTGGGTAACAAAATTCTACTAACTGTCTTGCATCTCGTCAAATTCTTCAATCTTCAATTGTTTTGTCATCTAAAAGTAAAAATATATATATGTTTGTGCACCCAAAAAGTAGCAGGATGAGTTGAGACGTAATGATATTTTTTTGCAGGCGGTGAGGTGGGTTGTCTGACAGGTGAAAAGTAGCAAAAATCTGAATTAGCTGGCCATTAAAAATGACAGCGTTGAATCTGCATAACTCCACCCGCACAGAGGCAGAAGAGGTTAAGCAATGTTCATATTTTTTTGTAGGGAGTCCGGTGCGTTTACTTAGATGTCAATAATGCAAAAAAAAAAAAACTAGAATTAGCTGGCCATCAAAACTGACGGCGTTCAATTTGCCCTTACCCCTTTACCGCGGGTAATGGTCTTAGGTCAAGAGGCATTCTTGTTTTCTATCTTCTAAAGGCAAGAAAAAATGTTGCTAAGCTGTATCTTGTGGCATATGAGGCTCGTACAGACAGTAAAACCTAAGGAGCTATTTATAAATAAGTGCAGCGCTGTATCTTGATTATTGGTTATTACCACTGGCTATTGAACAGTGGTGGGCCCTTGGCACCAACTATGGCCCCTCGGGGCCAAGTAACACGAATAAAATAAAACCGGAGCTATGCTGCCTCCAGCCTTTTTTAGTCGTACCGCTCGATTACAGAAGGCCACAAGTGCCCACCTCTACCTTAAGTAAACAGAAATAGGCCGCAGCAGATCTACAACCATCGCTCAATGAATGTAGCCCGCTTCGATCACTTATCGTGCGGTCCGCAAGGAGTCTAGCAGCTCATCATTACGGTGCCGGACAGCCTCGGCCGGCAGCAGCAGCAGCGGCCGCAGTTGCTGCCACAAAACTGTAGGATGACGCGGCAAAAAGTTACACACTTAGAAAGTATCGCCGGCGTCCGGGACAAGTTTAGAGACGGCAAAGCGCCTTAGAGAAATGAACATTTAGAGGAGATCTTAATCTAAGGAAGTTTTAAGGTGGGCAAAAAAAAAAGTGTTTCACAGCACGAGATCTGGAACAGCACTGGAGTGCTGAGCACGACGGTATTACACCTAGTGTTAAGGGCATTTGTTTGAATTGACAGGCATTACTAAAAAACTACTTTGTTTAGTGCATAGAGACTACAGTAACGGAAGTAAATGGCTTGATTTGATGGTGGCCAAAGTGTTGCTCGTTCGCTGAAAAGTGACGAATTTTATATTACTGATTCGTGCTATTCCAGAATAATAATACAACATTGTTTTGCAGCATTCGACGAATGCTCGCCTGGCGATTTTTTCGAAGCTATCAAGTTCTTTACACTCAGCACCTTTCATCTCATTAAACAATGTTGGTCGGCTTACGAAAAAACGCCACACTAGTCCTAAAATTACACGAACGTATTCATTTAACTTACCCAGTTTATCTCATGGAAATTTTAAATTGCTAAATAAGAAACATCCCCTTAATGAAATACATATATGAAACACCTGCACCTTAAATATATCAATTCAAAGCAAAGGCTATGATTTCTCTCTGTGGATGAACCTACTAGTTTGTCTAGTAACCGTTCGTCTATTGTTCAGTATCTAAGCCATTACTCTGATCAGAGTTTCCCATTGCAGCATATTCAAACTATTCGACTGTGGCGAACAACTGAATATGCAACGCCGAGTATTTGAAGAAGTTGTGTTTATTTTACTGTCCTATGAAGCTGCTGCTGCTGCTACTACTTCTACTATTTGACTTAAAATTTATGTATCTACTCTCGACTGAAAAGTATATAAATCGAGTCCTAGAAATAAAAGACTTGAACCTACATAATGAAACTGCATACAGTAAAAAGGGGGTTGGCTATGTCGAGGGTTACCTACTGTATAAACGGATCTGCTGATTATCACCAAGTGTAGCGTTTTCGAACTCATTCTCTGCTGAATACCGCAAGTGAAGCCCTGGAGTATGTCACCAGTGAGTGTCTCAGGAGTTGCTCAGCCTCCGCCTCAGTGCAAAGGTCAGCCCGTCTGGGCTGGAACGAGTGGCAGGCAGGAGCATAGCGACTCCAGACGCCCTTTCGGCGCGCCTGTTAGGTGAATCATCCCACAGGGGCAGCAAAGAAAGTTCAGGTTAATCTGTCCGTTGAAATTATGCAGATGACTGAAGGCGAGGTCACACTGTAGTCCACCGTTTGCTCTAACGTGCAGTTGTAACCATTTTGTGCAATTGTAAATTCGATCTGTGCAGTTATGAATCACGTTTTGTGCAGTTATAAATTTAAAACTTTTGTGGGATTTTCTGTTCTTGCTTGGGTGGGGCCAAAATGGGTTACATTTTCCCAATAGACACACTGTGGCGCTATGGGTGTAAATGGCTCGGGTGACGCCAGGTTATGTTGAAAGAAGTCATTTGGAGTTGGAACGAGGAAAATCTGACGAGAATTGGGGAAAATAGAGGTGGGCCAAAATGAACCACCTGGGCCCTATGGACCCAATGCGGCGCTAGGGGCCAAAATGGCGCGGATGGCTCGAGATTATGATTGAAGAAGTCATTTGGCCAATAAATGAGGAAAATCGAACGAATATTGTAGAAAACAGAGGGGGCCCAAATTGTGGAATATTTTTGCACGTAATTTTGCACGCGGTTTGTCAGCCCGGTCGGCCGCAGGGGCTTCGGCCCTTCGAGCCTCGCAACTTTTGCAGTTGTAAATTTTCGTTAGAGCAAACCCTGCTGTAGTCTGTGTTCTCCGTGCATAGCACGAAGTGTTGGGAAGTTCGTGTGCTTTTTCCTAGTAACCACCACTGTATGCCTACTACACTCTTTGCAAAAAATGTTGACCTTCAAGTTAATTGGCTTTTCTAAAGCAAGTTAAATGTGGTGTTTTGGCTGTCTCCTGAAAAGGTATAAACTTTTCTGTTGTTTACAAGGGGAAGCAACACATTAATTCGGACGCGTGATGATGGGGGGGGGGGGGCTTGCGGTGCCAAAATACAGCAGTATAAACACCGATGTGTGTTAATACTGCAGTGTTTTGGCGCCGCCAGCCCCCATCAGGCGTCCGAATGAGCTGTTTCTTCCTAGTAAACAATCCAAACGAACGGGCCCAAAATCATGCAATAACGGGCCACTAAACATGCTAAGTGAGTCCTGAGGCTAATAAATAAAACTTCAATGAAGTGTTGTATTATGAACTCAAGTAGATCAAGTAAGAAGCGCGCTGTTTGGGAAAGGAAGGTAATGTGTTTATTTATAAGAAATACAGAACCATAGCTGCAGGTCAACGGTATGCGACAGTCAGTAAATTTTACGACATCAAAATGACCTAAATTGAATCAAAGTTTATTTTGCCTAGCAAACGTTTCTTTAGAAAATCGATGAGTGCTTTTGGCTGGTAAATACATTCCTTGCGTCATTGTAATACTTTCTCTTTTTTTTGTTTCGGTCGCTGGGTTGATTCGAAAACATTTACTGCAGTTTCTTTAATTAGCCAAATAGGACTTACTTGGTAAGAGCGAGCCATCAAGTATATAGTGCAGTCTATGGCATAGCTCAGCTGACTTTTTTCCGTTAGCTAAGGGGACACGGAGATGCAAATACTGCGGTTTTATTTCGATTGATTATACGCAAAGCAAAGGTTGCGACCTGGATAGTTGACCCCTCTTGCTGCCGGCCGGCCCTGTGTAATTGGGACCAGCACAGCGGAGTCTGTTGCACGACACAGGCTTTGTTGTTGCAATGGTGAGAGGTGAGGTGACAACTGGGACAGTTCGTGAAATGGTCTAATGTGGTCTTTGTTTCATGGTGAGCGATGTAACAAGGTGGATTACTTCACTGACAGGCAGCTTTATAAACAGGAAATCAGTTAGTAAACCATGCAGTTATCTCTGCGAGCTACATTGCACAAACTTCTACATGAAAATGGAGCTTCACCGATATAATGTAACTTAATTTTTATTTTCAGTAGGAGATTATCTGACGAGGATGGGAGGAAAATCCTATAGGAGCAACTAGCGTCAGCTCCCGTGCTACGACGCCTTCGACAGGCACTGTTCTGTTTTAGCGAGCGAACATTACACAATCCGGGTTGTTTATATGCTCTGTGGTTGAATTCTAAGCCCTGTAGTGCATGGCCTCAGCATGAAATTTATCGTTCTAATATATTTAGTACCTAAATACAGAACAATTTAAAAGTGCGCTGAAACACTGTACGGTAGTTACCAAAAGTGGGCACCTGAGGTCATCTGCGATAAGGAAAAAAAAACTGTTTACTTCAAGCCTTTTTTGCTCATGTGGGGGCCTCAAGTGTACATATCTGGCATTTACGATATCTATGAAATCCTATGCAAGTAAACGTGGATATTAATAAAAATGTATACTGACAGTGAGCAAATTATATTGAGGCTTCCAAAATAATTAATGAGGTTGACACAAGTCATTGCACTTCTCTGACTGAAATTGGACCCTCTCCAGTGCATCTGCTGTACACTGGACACAAGTGACTGTCCCATGTGTGCTGCTGACAACAGACACGCCTGTATCTACCAATATCACAAGACTGCCTCGAGAGTACCAAAAGTAACAAGCTATCCCGTATGTGCTATTAATACCTGATTGTCTCGTGTGTACCAATAACACCAGGCTGTCTCGTGTGTACCAATAACACCAGGCTGTCTCGTGTGTACCAATAGCACCAGGCTGTCTCGTGTGTACCAATAACACCAGGCTGTCTCGTGTGTACCAATAACGCCAGGCTGTCTCGTGTGTACCAATAACACCAGGCTGTCTCGTGTGTACCAATAACACCAGGCTGTCTCGTGTGTACCAATAACACCAGGCGGTCTCGCTTGTACCAATAACACCAGGCTGTCTCGTGTGTACCAATAACACCAGGCGGTCTCGTGTGTACCAATAGCACCAGGCTGTCTCGTGTGTACCAATAACACCAGGCTGTCTCGTGTGTACCAATAACACCAGGCGGTCTCGTGTGTACCAATAACACCAGACGGTCTCGTGTGTACCAATAACACCAAACTTTGCTATAGTAACAGAAAGGTATCTCGTGTCTACGAATAACAGCAGAGGTTCCTATTTCTACCAATTTCAGTACATTAACTTTCTCACATCTGCTTATTAGAACAAGGTGTCCTGTTAGCAGTCCGACGTAATGTAGGCGATGCCATTGAAGCGATCGCAAACGTTTCTATTCCAACTGAATACCATACTATCTGCACCAATAATAAGAGAATGGACCGTGGGTATCCATAACCAGAGACTGTCCTGCAGGTACCAACAGCAACAGACTGTCCCGTGGGTACCAGTACCAACACATGTCCATACTGCAGCAGAGCAGCAAATTACTTCATTAGTTTGCAGGTGTCGCAGTCGGCTCAGCAGCGCAGCAGCCGCTCTGCCTCTGCTCCCGGATGCTCCGACTTTCCCTCAGATGTTGCAGGGACTGTGATGAGCTGCTGCTGATGAGTGTGGTGCGCCTGTGGTGACCCAGACGCTTCTCGTCTGTTTCAGGAAATCTGTACTCCTTTGTGGCCCCAAAGTAGCTAAAGACTGTACCTTTCATTTTATACGTTATCTCGCATCAATCACAGCTCCTCTTTATAGGTGAATCAATATTAAAGTTTTTCACTTGTGCTGCTCCAATGGCATAATAAAATATAAAAGCAAACTAAAGGTAACACGGTATTAGAATATGCATTGCATTTATTTCTTGACACGCCTTTTATGATAAGACCAAAGCTTGCCTGAGTGTTGTTCTCTCGCTGATAAGCATATGACATCATTTGCTGCATTGGTGCTCTTCAGCATCCATTACCTCAAAAGCAGTTACAATTTCCGAATTTTACTAGGACGAGCAGGAAAACATCGAGTTTTTATCATTGGAAGTGAAATCTGCTGACATCTGCCTCAACATTGTTTATTGATGAGCTAAGATATCCTCATGTCCATGTATTGTCATGTTACGGCTGTCCGACTCTAGCTGCTGGCATAACAGGCACTGATTGCTCTAGGAAAGCTATATCTCATGTTATTCTAGAAATTCTTTACTAGAAAACAAAACGTTTGTCAGCGCAATAACTTTTGTTACTTATTCTATTTATTTTTAGTAATCTCAATAGCCTAAAGTTCTGTGTATAATAAAAAAAAAAATGTCAAGGGCAGCCAGTGGGAATAAGGATTATATTCATATAAAGTCTGCATATGTACAGACCTTCCGTATCGGACTGAGTTTCAAATTCCTAATCCCTAGCACGGCAGTTGTTGCTGTATTCATTTTACGATTCCATCATCGCGTTATGTAGCTTTCTTTTCTCGGGTGTTTGTGAGAACATCCTGTTCTTATGAGTTTTGAAAAATGTTATAGTTTTTACTGTTACAGATGAGGCAGAAAAAAGACCACCATAGTAAGGTTATGCGTCCGAGTGGTTAATATGCCCAATACTGTAAGCTTTATTTGAAGCTCTTGTATTACATGTATTCCGATATGAAACTTAATGCTACTTTATCGGTTGCGTGGCAGTGGATCGGTACTGTTGCCGCGTTGATGTCCCCAGATAATCTACCCATAGTATTGCCTGCAGTCCTGCCGCTGACTGATGCAATACCTGACACAACTCCATCTTATGCCAGCATTTGAAAACGCTGAAACGATCCTGGTTTTACGCTTGGAAAATTTTTGGAAGATAGATTGGGCTTCAAATCTGTTTTTTCCCACAATTCCTTTTACACAGTTATTTCGCCATACCTGTACCGGTAGCAGAATTTTCCTCATTCACATTATTTACTTTTAAATGAAGAGGTTTTTATCATCCAAATGAAGAAGGGCATAAAAATAATAACGTTCACTCAGTACAAGTTCTGTGTCCTGAGCTCTTTGAAATCTTGAGAATATTATTAAAGCTTTAATTTCATTTGTCAACTAGTCGGTAGCGTTCCTGTGAGTCTGCAAATGGTCGTGGTTTGAATTCAACATCGACTGCAGAGATAACGGCAGCACCACGCGCCGCTCCAGGCCTTTCCTTCTCTCGCTCCTCAGCTTTCCCTCACCGGCGTCTTCGGCCGCCCTCCGGTTCCGGGAGTCGAGAAAACTGAGACACTTTCTCACTTTGCTTTTGCCGTCCATTCACGTAACTGCGTCCGTGTCACTGGTCAGTGCGCCTTTCTTACTTTGCTTTGGCCGTCCTTTCACGTAACTGCGTCCGTGTCACTGGTCAGTGCGCCTTTCTTACTTTGCTTTGGCCGTCCTTTCACGTAACTGCGTCCGTGTCACTGGTCGGTCAGTGCGCCTTTCTTACTTTGCTTTGGCCGTCCTTTCACGTAACTGCGACCGTGTCACTGGTCAGCATGCTGTTGTTACTCACTATGAAAGTCCCACTTTTCACGTAACTACAGGTCACATCTCCGGTCTCACTAGTCTTTTGCTGACTGTTTTCCAGTTGTAAAATAATTGCATCATAAGAGTTCCAGCGTGGGCAAGCAAGTTTACAAGCCTTGCACATTCTTTTTTTTTTACTGACACTGTCATACTTACCCTTCATTTAGCCCACGTTACTAAGTTTTTCGTAAGGTCACGTGTTACTTGTTTTTTGCTATCTACTTATTTTCACTTTTAAATATCGCTCACATGTATTAAAGTGAAAAGTACACAAGACTTTTCACTACGCTTACATTGACTAGCTTAGGCTGATATTAGATTTTCATCATTCAAAATAATCCTTAGCATTACAACTGTGCGCGGTTAATCCAACCACATACCGTGACTCTCGTGATATATCTAATCTGCTTTTGCCAAAGTGGATGCATTATTGAATGTTTGATAATTTCAAAGTAACCATACAATACGTGACTGCAAGTAAATGTAAAAAGTGTGGGACCAGAAGGTAATTCTACTAATCCATGGTCCTCCTGCGCGCACACTGGAGCGCCGTGTCATCGTTATATTACGAATTCTTACCTACCCGCGCGCTGAGCACAGTTCCGGCAGCAGAGAGAGAGAGGTACCCTCTCGCTTCACCGCTGCAGTCCCTTCACGTAACTCCTCTCACATCCTTGTCTGCACCCCAGCTATCAGATGAACATTGTATCCAATTTCATCAATGCATCTCCCTGTTTCCTCCCAAGAAATGTTCAGAACTGTCGAGTCACCTAAGACATAAACTGCGGATTCTGGCTAGAAATGTTTTGCTTCGTTGGGCAAATTTTTTCCCGACGTTTACGAGTACTCTCCTCTAACAGTAACGGTAAGCGCTCCGACTTTTTGCTTTCCAGGACCTCTTTCGGAAACGTGCCGCGCTCGCTCGGCCTACGAGTCTTCGCCTGCGAGAAGCAGTCTTCCCGGATTGCGGGCTCTACTTTCTACAGTTGGTGTGTCTGCAGTAACCCACGAACGAGTCAGTGCATCTGCTCAAAAATAATCCACAGGCTTGGGTAAAATAAGCTTGCTCTCTGCCACCTCCTCCTCCTCCTCCTCCTCCTCTTAAGCTCCAGCCTGATCCGAAAGCACATCCGGATGAAGGAAGCAAAAACGAAGCAGTAGAGAGGGCTTGATGGCAAATGGTTGCTAGGCGCAGCCTCAGACGACCATGGCAAGGACGGTGGCGAAAGTGAAGCATCGCCGGCACTGGATTGGCCGCGCGCTGCGGCACGTCACACCAGGACACGGCTGCTATTGGCCGCTGGGGCTCTTAGGTCAATTTTAGGATAGTGAAGGTCGGGCAGCGACCCAATGTTGCAGTGCATATTGGCCCTCTTATACAATGTCATTAGAGGCGTGAGTAGTGATGCAACAGATCAGTGAGAGTGAGGGCATGGTGCATGCTTCTGAGAGCTCGTTCGAAAAAAGTAGCAAAAATATGACACACATTCATAAACAGTGAACAAAACAGCGGAATGTATTGATAGGAGAACCTCTCAAGTTTGACAAATGTAGTTACATAATACCGGTAGTTAATTGAGTCAGTCACCACCAGTTTTCAAGGGCCAGCTTGCTCCCTAAATGGCGATAGCTCATAGAGGGCCGGAGCGCAAGTCCGGCTGCTCTTTGGGAATGGGTGTGTTGGTCTGTCAACTGCCAGCTATCTATTCTTTTCTACTTCTTTTTTAGTACTGAAAATACCCCATGTTTAGACTCTATACTGTAGATGCTGAAGGTTCTTAACTCTTGCTTTCAAAATTACGTTACCTAGAAATCTCAAGAAGTTCAAAATGAAAAGATATGCACCGCAATATATTATCTCCGAGTAGCACTTTGAGAGATTAAATTACAATAGTTGAATTCATCAGTGACTGCGAATATGGAGATCGCTTCCATATTACCTTTTCATGAAAATAGTACTTTTTTATGAACTCTAGCCTAGACAGGAGGGGTAACACACTAATCTACCTCATTTACAGGGCTTTCTCTTGCGAGCTCCCGGACTCGAGTTGGAGACTGGAGCTTTTTGAGCAGCCAAGGGAGTAACCGCTGCAAAAATTATGGTGTGAGTTTAATCTAGGTTGACGGCATGAAAAGAGCCAGCAAATTTTATTGTAATGAAGGCTCCTTCTGTGTGAAACTCTTGACGAATCTTGCCTATCGTAATGGGATAGCATAGGCCCTTATCCATTATCTATGGGGATGGCAGTGACACTGAATATTATCGGATAGCTTCCCAAAAAACTATGATTAGATTGCAGCCTCAACTTCGCCACACCAATCGATGACGCCTTAACAATGCTCTTAGTTTTACACCCACGGCAGAATGAAATGTGTGCTTGACTTCTGTGCTAAAGATGCCGAGATCAAACGACGAGTCAGCCGAGCGGTCTTTGTGGCATCCGGCGTGCAGAGTCGGCAAGTGATTGGTATGAAGGGCTGCGCGGGGGTACTTACCTCATCAAGAATGGGAGGGTAGGTGGCTCGGGTCGTTGAACCTTCCGTTTCGGCGCCATAGTTCTTAGCGACCCGGGGTCAGCTACAGCTGTACTTATACTTCTGGGGCCAGTTGGCTTATATCTGCAGCACGAAACAGTGCATGTGAGTTTCCCATTAATAGGTACAGTCAAAGTTGACAAATTTCGTCACCCACACCTCGGCACCCACGGTTACTGCCATTACAGCCCTCCGGCGTCTCTACACGCCTCTGATGGAATCTTTCCAAGCGAAACAACTTCCTTAAAGATTCCCCTAATTGTTCCACACACACTTATTATAGCATCTCATGCGGAAATTAATGTTCTCTTTCTAACCTCCGTTATATTTACCAAAAATTTTCTTAAACAACGAGAGTAATTACGTTTATCACTAGATCTAACAAGCTGCGTGTTTATTTATTTTTTGTGCACTAAAAATTTTTGCCATGGATATCGATAATTGTTTCAAAATACTAGACTAAGATAACAAAGATAAACAGAAAAAAAGAACTGGTTAGGTGCTGTAATTGCCGACAAAAACTTTTTAGCGCGATGGGAAAATTGCCCAGATTTTCTGGGTCGCGTCTCCAGGATGTTTGTTTTGCTCTCGATAGCGGAGGAGCTGGACAGAGAGCTCATTAATTCAAGAGCCTGGCACAATTTTATTCAGTAATAATGTTTAGCATTAGGGCACATCACTTTATATTCGGGACTTCTGACTTCAAACTTTAAGTTCGCTGTAGGAGGAATTTTTATTGATATTTATGCAGTTTATGAGGTGAAAAAGTCATTAGTACCTACGTTGTGGGTAACCTACGTACGTGGTGTGTAGAAAAAAATAATGTGACTGGTAAGGGTGAGTAACTCATGGCAACAATGGTGGCTTGCAGTTTGGTTGGGATGCAGGTCACCGTCTGATGCTTCGCCAGTTTGCGTAGCAATTGGTTGAACGACTCGGTTTTTCTACTGCATTTTGAAAACGACTGACACCAATTTTGAACCGAGATAAGCAAGATGTTTTCGTATCAGACTAGGCCTCAGACCACTTGCACTTTTAAGAAATAAGGGAGATTTTCAACTTGTCCCAACGATTTAAGACTCTAATCTGTCTCGTACTTTCTCCCCGATAATATTTAGGCAAACATTCCTCGTCTCTAATTCAGTGATAAAATTTTACTAAATGTCCGTGTGTGTCAAATTTAAGTCTTCTTCGATCATTCTGATAGTCAGTCTCTGAACAAAACCAGAATTCTTTCGGCATTTTCATCATTTCTCGCAGTTAAGCGTCTTTTGATGGCAAGTTCATCTTCAAACGAGTCCTGCCTTTTTAGAAATACCTGAAGTCACATGAAAACCTTGTTATTTGATAAAACACGGTCTTTATAGGGCTGTTGTCGTTTATTAAAGGTTTTAGCCACACTGTGCACAAGCTGGGAACAAAACTTGACGGCCTCCTCTACTGGCAATGTTTTCACTTATTTTCAAAACGCAGTAGCATATACCAATATCTATGGACCATGCTGTGACTCTACCGAATACAAACTGACACTGATGGTGCAGTAGATGTTGGCCTGCATTCCTTCTAAGCTCCAAGCCAACCGGTTTGTCAAATATCATGCCTCACCATTAGTCTCATTAAAGTGTGCAGTCGATTCCGCGTTATAGGACTACTAATTAATTCGGCCAGTCGATCAATCGCATAATGTGACCAATTTTGCTTAAACGAAATCGAATGGCATGCATTTTATATATATATACATGTACGAAGTAGCTTTGTTTATTGTGCACAACTTTCTGCTTGTACGCGAAAATCCAATGTCATTGATACGCTTGTCATTAAAGCGTGAAATAAAGTAATTCTTAATTGTGATAAAGTATTTCATGCAAGCATATTGGAGAGTATGCCAGTATGTGTTCAAATTTAGAAGTCTTCTAGAATGTTACTCTTGCCATCAACTGGTGGCGGACGCATCGCTTCTATTTTACCACGTCGTTCAGACATCGAACTAAGAACTGTCTGCCTATTTAGTACCACACGTAAGTTATTTTTGTTTGCTAATTTACCTTCGTAACTGCTAACAAGGGAAGAAATAACATTAGCCGGGAAAGAGTCCTGATGAGTAGTAGTTTNCTTCTATTTCACCACGTCGTTCAGACATCGAACTAAGAACTGTCTGCCTATTTAGTACCACACGTAAGTTATTTTTGTTTGCTAATTTACCTTCGTAACTGCTAACAAGGGAAGAAATAACATTAGCCGGGAAAGAGTCCTGATTAGTAGTAGTTTAGCACAGACTTACTTAAAGTTGTTAACTTCACTTTTTCCGACTTGTCGGTTATGGCGGCCAAATTAAATTGCCCCGATGTAGACGGATTAGGCAGAATCGACTGATTAAGGAAGTACTGGTATGCCTAATAAATAAATCCAAACTGGACTACCTAACAAGATACCAAATTTGAGTTTCGTTGCAGGTGAAGTAGGCCACATATACTGAGCATCGTGCTTTGAGATTGTAGTAGCCTCAGTAGAGTTTTTATTAGTAGTAAATGAGTGGACACTATCTTGTTGTACCAGACTACTCCGTGGTCGAACTGTTTAAAATGTCTGCTGTGCACTGCGTTTGCTTTTCAAGTATGCATTTTACAGCAATTTTTAGCCTTTTACGAAAAACAGTGACCGGTGTAGCCTATATATGCGTAAGGCACGGTTCATCTTTTTACTTGGGACAGCGCGTGCTGGTGGTCTCGCACCATAGCTGTAGTCGATGTCTTACAAATGTAATAACGCAGTTGAATGAATTGGTGCAACAGTCACATCGAATCCACTGCTTTACTGTATTTTTTTTCTGAGTGATTTTCCATATTGCTCTTGATTCAGCTTAAATTTACGTACGAGTTTTGAATCTATTACTGCAGAATATGTTAATGCAAAGCCAAAGTGAATGTAGAACCAATGATTGCAACCAGTGGCACTACCGTGAGAGTCACGCAATGGCTTTGGATTAACGTAATCTTCCAATTCAATTTCAAATACGGTACATGTATTTTCGTAATGCAAAATTTTATATACAAGCCATATATCATAAAATTATCTTCATATATTCATCCTCAATATGCATATGTAAGTATGGTAAATATAAAAACACATTGTTATGTCACTCCTTTTAACAAAATGATACAACAGTACAACAATATCACTCACGGGAAAGGTACATAAAAAAGAAATTTGTGCTCTATTAAAGATGATTACTAGGTAAGGCAGCGGTCAGTAGTTACGTGCACTGCGGAGACAATTTGCTGTTGGCTTTCTTTTTCGTTGGTTGCTGCGACACAAAGGCAGCGAACCAACATCGTAACTCTGCGCTTGTGAGGTGGTGCGAATAAAGTCATTTGGACCTCGTCCGAAGAAGCTCAAGGTAACTTAAGACAAGGGAGCTCCAAATTCATCTTTTTTTATTATTTATAATAAAGATTAGATAGGTGGCAGTAGTCGGACCAACAGGCCCATTCCCATAGAGAGAAACCCCGCCCTCTATGAGCTATTATAAGCAAACTGTACATAAAATTGAACATTCTCGGTTCATTCCGACATGTACTATAAAGAGAACTTGGGAAAGAAACGCCCCACTCACGTCAGTTACAGTACATCAGACATCAGTTCCTTGAAGACACATGGCAAGTAAATTCATCGCTTGGTAAATTCATTCATTGGGAAATTCTCCGCATGCAAATAAGTCGCTCGATCAATACTATCACATCTCAAATTAAATTCATCGTGAGGGACCACATTTTTACATGCTTTTATGTGTATCAGCGATGAATCTACCAGGTGATGAATTGACCCGGCGATTAATTTACCAGGTGAAGAATTTACCAAATAAGGTAATTACCAAGGCGATGTAATCACTCAGCGATGAATTAACGAGGCAGTGAATTATCCGGCGATGTAGGTATTTGCCAAGCTATGATTTCACCCTGCGATAAGTTAATGAAACAATAAATTGGTCGAACAACAAAGTTATTAGGCGATGAATTTATATATTTACACGATGATGAATTCATCAGGTGATAAATTTATCAAATGATAAATTATCACAAGATGAATTCATAAGGTGATAAATTTATCAAATGATAAATTATCACAAGATGAATTTACCTATTCCCGTAATCTGTGCCTTGTCTATGACCTGCACCTCTAGCTCTACCTTTATTTTGATCAAGAAATTGGCAACTTTGTCAGGTCAAAGTACACGAAAAGTCTAGCTACAATTCATAATATCTTCTCCAAAGAAATGACGCAGAAGTTTGATTGGTAGAGTCAGAAAATATGCTGTGCACATCTTAACTTCAAAATAGTGTCTCAACCGAAACTAGGATACGCTGCGCGGTATAAATAAAACACAATGTTTTGAATTCTCCATACCTTCACCAGGGTACTGAGCCAAAGTTAGGTAAAGCTTTACGATATATAATGAAAAACGCCGATTGGATTCCACATATCTTTTCAAGAGAACTGCGCAAACATTTAATGGAGCTTTGGGTAGATATGATACACGCTTGTTGGATTCTCACGATAACTTCTCGAAAGAACTGTGCCAAAATTTAATAAAGCTTTCGGTTGATAACCAACGAAAGGTCTATATTCATCGTATTTTCTTAAAAAAAAAACTAGACAAAGGTTTGATAAGGTGCCAAGAGGATGTACGAAGTGTTATGGAGTGCCCGTAGAGCCCCGCGGTCCAGAGGTGCGGCAAGTGTCGGAAGTGAGAGCGTGCGCCTCAGCGGCGGCGGGTGATCATGGCGCAGGTCTGGTCAGCCAGTCGCGTCCTCGCGAGCGCCACACCAACAGGCTCCTCTAGAACACTATTCATGTGACTGTCTTTACGGTATTCGATGTCTTCGTGACGATTGTTCTTCTCCTCTCTGTTTACCTGACAGTCTCTACGTTGTGTGCTGTGCAAAGAGTTGTGGTTGAAGAGCAGAAGAAACTTTAGCTCCCGTGAGAACACTTGCCGAGTGAAGATTGATACGTCCTATCTTGGTTTTTCAATAAAGTTGATTTTCATGAATGGTGAATGTAAGATTAGTAATAGTGACAAGAAATATGAAATTGTGCTAATCAAACTAACTGAAGTTTTGAGTGCCATGGCTGTGACCGAGTTAGCACGCGAGCAATGTTTATGCATACTGATAACATGCACTGGCATTGAACTTGAAACACCGGTGTTGTCATCGAGAGCGGGACACATTTTGTAAACCAAAATAATATTGTCTGATTGCGTTATTGTTAGTAAAGATAACAAGTAAACACTTAGTAAGAAAGCTATTGCGCTTTTTTTTTCTCCAGGGAAGGTGGCCTCATAATATTCACGGTGTGAAGGTCGTCTCGCATTCATTCTTCATTCATGACCAGTTCCGACTATTCAATTTTTGGAGGAAAACTTTTAGTTGTGAGAGAATGCAGTCTCGCTTCCAAAAAACAATTGTTCAAAACCACCTTGCCCCCTCTTTGGTATTATTATGATAATAGGAATTTGATCCTCCAATCGGCGAGCTCAAGAGAACGGGGCGCGCACTGCAACCGTTGCTCTTGCGCAACACCTCAGCATGGAAAACCCGCCCTGCCATGGGTGGAAATTCTTGCCTTCGCTCCGTCTGTCTGCTTGCACAGCTAAACATATGGACAGCGGCCGCGTCGAATTACCCATTTCGCTATGGACAATAAACCGCTGTTGCAAAAGTTTTATTTATTTTTCACAGTAAGTACTTCAAATTGGTTACAATGACTCATTTGTTTTCACGAGTACATAGAAGCTGAAAATATTTTGAGAATGGTTGGTGAAACTGCCGATAATTTTTTAGAAAATAATACGTTGCTTTGGTGTTCTGCTTAAAAACTGATGCTGGCATTCATAGATACTGTTACAGTAGAGAAACTGTGCGTGTGTCGTATAATTAATCTTCCTACTGTAACAAGTTATTACATGTAAGTTTTCAATTGCAAGTTGGTTATAGTCTGTAGGTAATAAATAGGTTTAGCTAGATGGCAGCATTTCTGCAACTAAGTCGCCTTCCTTAACTCGGGGCAGATTCATCACCTGCAATAGAAGAAAATTTCACCCTGCCATGCAGATCTTATTCCTGGAATATAAGACTGCCGATTGAACTCGAATTGCTACAGACGGCATTAAGGTGCCTTCGATTCGCCCGGTGAAACCAAGTTAAGCTGTAACTAAGCCTAACGTTCTTGACTTATCCCGAACATCAGACTGGCACGTGCGTTGATTTCACCCGAGGTGCCCTGTGAAATGATTAGAGTTTTCAGCCCTTTTAAATGTAATCTGGTTGTGATCAGGTTGTGATCAGGTTGTAATCAGGTTGTAATTATATAGGTTGCTTCTCACATGCACCTGCAGCACTTAAGAAAGTGGTGAATCCAACGCCTCTCTCTGACGTTTGAGACAAGTAAAAAAATATAAAACCTCGTTGCTTTTGCTTAACTCTGATCCGCAATGTTTTTCCTGAGTTTTTCTTTCTGTCGACAGTCATTGTTTTAGCTTATTAATTGTGTGTTTTTGTGTTGCTGATGCGTAAAAAAATTAGTAGTGACAGTGTGATTGTGCCGCCTCCGAAAACTGATTGTTTTGGTTTAGCACTAACAATAATATCTCCAAGAGCACCCACTGTCTTTTGAGACCATTTAATACGAAGCAATTTCCATGCTATTGTAAATATGTATGTATTTTATTAGAACAGCTAGCTCAACGATATGATGACCCAGAGCATCGTCTGTTTCCCAAGGAAAAGGAAACCTACCAAAAGTGCCTTACTTTGCAACACTGCAGTATTGTTACCTTAATAACCTAAAATAGAGCGAAATAAAGTTTCAGTTACAATCTACATGTATATTTCTTGCTTTTATAATGAGGATGATTCAAGGCTGACACAAAGCCTTTTGACAGTCGTAATTTCTCTTATCATTTCCTTAATACTGGTTAGGAAACCATAAAGCGTGTAAATGTACATGCAAATGTGTTCTGCAATATACTGATATCTATAGCGCAATTGTATTCGAATTATGAAAGCTCTAACTGATCCAGCCAAATCTTTTCTCTTCACTGTATGAAGTTTGGTCTTACTTGTGACAAAGCTTGAACTTTTCGGCAAGAAAATCTAAACAACACTAATACGATAAGATAGACAATTATTTGACATTCAGAACATTTTTCGAAAAGCATTAAGCATTTAAATCTTAATTTCTAAATAAAGCGTCTAACTTCAACTTCTTCCAATGCGCTGTACAAGAATTTTCCAGTATTTTGGAGTTCATTTGAGGTTATATTGCTACTGCTAATTAGGGTTTTCAAGTGCTTTGGCTTGAGGGTCACAACTCACCAGATGCCGAGACATTCCAGCAATGAGGTATATGTGAAAAGTATCACCTTATATTTGGAGAGCACAGTGACGAATTACGTTCTTGCCGCAACTGTAAATGAGTTCTTCACAGTAAGGTGCAGTTTTAGGCAAGTTTTTCACTCCCTAATCTGTAAGGCTCATTGAGAGGTTTTAATCTAGTCTCCTCAGCAAGTATTTTAATAGAATTATTTTATGAAAAAAAAAAAATTCGTATGAGAAGAAATAAATATTCTTTCTTTTTCTTCTTGTACGAACAGTAGGTTGTGAAGTAGAGTTGTACAGTCTATTCTTAACCTAGCGAGTAAGACTCCTTGCTTATTGTTTTACACTAGTGTACTGAACATGTATTGTAATAGAACTATTGTATGAATACCTTCCTACGGGNCGCAAACTGCGGCACCACAGAAGACACCCAGCAGAGTGACTCCACACACGTGGGGTGACGTGAACAACGTCACCTGGACTTCTTCCGAAGACTCTCAAGGTACTCAAGGTAGGTAGGTAGGTAATAAATATGTAGGTCATAAACGCGTTTAGCTAGATGACAGCATTTCTGCAACTAAGCCGCCTTCCTTAGCTCGGAGCAGATTCATCACCTGCAATAGAAAAGAATTTCATTCTGCCATGGAGACCTTGTTCCTGGAATATAAGACTGTAGATTGTACTCGAATTGCTACAGATGGCATTAAGGTGCCTTCGATTGGCCCGGTGAAACCAAGTTAAGCTGTAACTAAGACTAGCACGTGCGTAGATTTCACCCGA
This sequence comes from Parhyale hawaiensis, assembly GCA_001587735.2. Lineage (NCBI taxonomy): Eukaryota > Metazoa > Arthropoda > Malacostraca > Amphipoda > Hyalidae > Parhyale > Parhyale hawaiensis. Next base: position 389,594 of record LQNS02278177.1, on the reverse strand, counting down.
AGTGCCTTGTGAAATGATTAGAGTTTTCAGTCCTTTTAAATGTAATCAAATTGTGATCAGGTTGTAATCATGTTGTAATTAGGTTGCTTCTCACATGCACCTGCAGCACCATTAAAGTGGTGAATCCAACGCCTCTCTCTGACGTTCGGGACAAGTAAAAAATATAAAACCTCGTTGCTTTTACTTAACTCTGCCCCGCAATGTTTTTCCTGAGTTTTTCTTTCTGTCGACGTACAATCATTGTTTTAGCTTAATAATTGTGTGTTTTTGTGTTGATGATGCGTAGAAAAAGTAGTAGTGACAGTGTGATTGTTCCGAAAACTGATTGTTTTGGTTTAGCACTAACAATAATATCTCCAAGAGAACCCACTATCTTTTGAGACCATATAATACGAAGCAATTTCTATGCTACTGTAAATATGTATAGGTATTTTATTAGAACGGCTTAAGGATATGTTGACCCAGAGCATTGTCTGTTTCCCAAGGAAAAAGAAACCTACCAGAAGTGCATTACTTTGCAACACTGCAGTATTTATACCTTAATAACCTAAAATAGTGCGAAATCAACTTTCAGTTACAATCTACATGTATATTTCTTGCTTTTATAATGAGGATGATTCAAGGCTGACACAAAGCCTTTTGACAGTCGTAATTTCTCTTATCATTTCTTTAATACTGGTTAGGAAACCATAAAGAGTGTAAATGTACATGCAAATGTGTTTTGCAATGTACTAATATCTATAGCGCGATTGTATTCGAATTATGAAAGCTCTAACTGATCCAGCCAAATCGTTTCTCTTCACTGTAGGTAGTTTGGTCTTACTTGTGTCAAAGCTTGTACTTTTCGGCAAGAAAATCTAAACAACACCAATACGATAAGATAGACAATTATTAGACATTCAGAACATTTTTTCGAAAAGCATTTACATCTTAATTTCTAAATAAAGCGTCTAACTTCAACTTATTCCAATGCGCTGTACAAGTATTTTCCAGTATTTTGGAGTTCATTTGAGGTTATATTGCTACCGCTAACTAGGGTTTTCAAGTGCTCTGGCTTGAGGGTCACAACTCACCAGATGCCGAGATATTCCAGCAATGAGGTATATGTGAAAAGTATCACCTTATATTGGAGAGCACAGTGACGAATTACGTTCTTGCCGCAACTGTAAATGAGTTCTTCACAGTAAGGTGCAGTTTTAGGCAAGTTTTAATGGCATAATAGGGTGTCCATAGCAGAGTTCCTTTAAAGATCTTTGGTATAGTCTAAGAATATAATTTTTTACCTTTAGAACTAATTTAAAGACTGACTGGTAAAAATTGTCTTATTTTTTTTTTGCCCGGTACATGAGATTTCAATTGATAATGCTTTTAGGTTTTTTCACTGGAATCCACAGTCCATTTCACAACAAAATTCCTATGGAAACGTAGAACATGTGATAGTTCATCTGAATTTGATCTGCTGTGGGTGCCGATGTGACATAACCGCCGTTAATTTAGGACCATGGAATTGGAATCACTAAGAAGAAAAAAGTATAAACCATAAGAGAGACTTACTTGAAGCATGACTTCCTCTGATGCCCTTCCCTGTCTGTGTCAGACCAGATTTTTCAGTGCACTTTGGTCCACGAAACTGCGTCACCACAGGATTCCGCCAAGACTCGGTATGCCGTTTTAGAGCGCAGGAGCTCGAGCATGGCGAACTAATGAAACTCGGCGCATAGCGAGCCGATAAAGGTCACAGATACTGACCTGCAGCCATTGGTAGTATGCACCCCTTTACCACATTAAAGTACTATACTATTATCATATTTCACTACGGGCAAAGTGTCGCGGACGACGGTCGGTCGGTCGAGGAAGAAAGTAAAGGTGTTCGGTGTAGGCGCTTCAGTGTTTCCCTCACGGAACTGCCTCCCTCCACAACAACAAAGTTCCATTGCTTGCTCAGATCGAACGCTTTCTTTTCACGTCATGCACTAACTTTCTTCAACTTTCCTTGAATACCTGCCAACTTTTTATTGTTTCATGACCCCTTTGGCAAGGCAACGTTTCATTTTCTTTTTCTTTTTTCCTGTCTGACTGGACTGGACTTTCGATTTTTTTTTTCTTATGGAACTTCCGGTTTGGCAGCACAAGCGTCCGAGAGAAGACGGCCTTTGTAGAGCAGACGTGCAAGGCCGCCTAACTGGCGGGCGGGTAGTCTGACGAGGGAGGAGGAGGGTCGGGTGGTGGTGAAAGTGGGCAGAGAGGAGGGAGAACTGGGGGAGAGGGCAGAGCCACCTTGCAGGGATGACAACTACGCGAGGTACTCGAGAGGAATGATAGCACGGTAGGCCCTATACTTGTATGGTATCTTTTCCCGCTGCTAGAACATCTCTGTACACCATGCGTAACTTCCTGTATCTGTACATATCATAAAATTTTACTTGCAGTATTGGAAACAACACCAAGCTGTCTATATTTGATCTCGATTTGCTTTCCTCAACCTAGGCAGTGTTAATACCAGAACTGGAAAAATTAAAGTACGCCTTCCTACTCGCTCTCGCACTCTATCCAATTGTGTTTGGAGCAGACATCCCGTCTATATGGAAATGTTACTAATGTCTGTCTGTAGATATTAGTCTAATCGTTTAATTGAATTGATTGCTAATTCTACGTTTATTAAAAAACAGTTTCAAAACGTTCGTTTATGAGTTACGTGTAGGGATATTAATTTTAAGACGTTAGTCGAGAAACGGCGTAGCAATTTCTTAGTGCTAGTTCTCTTTTTTTACCCTCCAGTCTTTTTTTGAAGGGTTTATGGTCTGCTTTACAGTCCGCAGCTTGGGGCCATTTTACCTATTACAATAATTAAACAACCTAAGCTGATTTTCCGTGGGGCCTCAAGGCCACATGTACGATGATGTACCCATTTTTTTTAGTAATTATGGGGCCTTCCTAGCTAAAATTTTCGCCCTGCAAATGGTCGACGGGCCCCTGGCAGCAAGTTCTCAAGTAAGAGAATGCAGGGCCGTGATGGAAAGAAGAAAAAAAAAGTGCAAAAAGTTAGTGCCCTGATCTGCACTCCCGTGAACTCGCATTCCAGAACACTTTCTTACCCCATAACGCCCAGCGTTCCCGTCAAGAACGTCTCAAGCAACGCTGTTCCTCCGGGCAACCGAAGTTTTCAGCACTTATAGGTTGAAATTGTGTTCTCTGTTAGACTTAGCACAGTTCAAAGCTATTTTCGCCAAAAAGGATAAAATTTTATTTAAAAAGAAGGTTTATTGATAGGTAACAAAAGGCAACGAAGGTCTTGGAATTTAACAATGCCCATTCAGTTACTCTATTAATTTTAACCAAGATACTTGTCTGTAAATTGGAATAGAAATTTCTTACGACTATCACTGTTCCTTTGGTAGAATCTCATAGACACATCAATCGAATTCCGCAGGTATTTCGTTCAAATTACTCATAAACTGATAGGATATATCCTAGACACTGTTACTTCGATTCAATGCTTCAGCTACAATGGCTGAAAATAACGTATACTTCCCTTCACCGAATTTCATAAGTCTTTATTTTACTTTGTACCTGCAAGTGGGTGAATAGCTGCAGCAATTGTTTCGTATTAAATTTCATGGAGATAGTGCACTGTATAAAAAGAAAAATCATCGTTGCAGTAATGTTATGTGTCTGGGCGCAACACATTCGCTAGTGTTGAAACTTTAATGTAGTCTAGGTTATGTGATACTATTGAGTTTACTACTAATGATAGCCTCTACACCACGTAATAGTAGCTGCAGAGCTTCACGCAGTGGAGTGAGACATATATCTCTCCACCCACCATACGTAACTCACCTACTTGGTGCGTGCGTACAAACTTCATGATTATCATTCTACTGCACTCTGCTTGCAGCAGAAAGAGAGAGCTGGAGCTTGAGTGTTCGGCCCTGACCTGCACAGCCCCAACATTTTTTTTTTACAAATTCTCAGTGAATCATCTGTAAAATAATCCACAAACGCTAACTCATCCTCTCCATTATGTAATTCTCTCAACATGTTTCGTAAAGGCTCTGAGTAGTAAGAAATAATTATATTGCTACCTGTATGACAAAAATCAACTAAGTAAATTTAGTAATGAACTATGAAAATATAGTCAAGGATGTTGGTAACACGAATGGGTTACTAATCTCAGTTCCCAAATTTCAAAACTACTGTTTTATCTGCCTGGACAAAATCTTCTAAGGAAGGGACCAAGAACATTGCCATAGCTACTGTGAGCATGACAAGACCTTTTACTTTTTAAATTTCCATTATATTTCAAGGACGGAGAACAAATAAGTAAACTAAGAAACGAAATCGTCGTCGACGTGTTCATCGAAAAGCACGTTCGATTGGGCGTCTAAATTAAGCTTTCGAAGCTTGACTTTTCGAAACCTCAGAGAGAAGTTTTGGTTTTAGAACTTTGAACGTGTTGTAAGTGTTAAGGGCTCTACACATGCTCAGACGGCCTCTCCGGCCGCCTGAGCAAAACAGGACTGTTCAGGCCAAACTGAGCGTTTGTGGGGCGTTCAGCCCTAGGGCCTGTGCAGGCCGCCTGAAGTCGGCCTGAGCGAACCTGGCACTGTCAAATTTTTTCCATTAGGCCAACGTCCGGCCAGGCCGGTTTGACCGTGTGTGGGCACAAGAAACAGCCTTCTGGCCACACGTATCAGTGTGGATCACAGTCATTTACAGAAGATAGTTGGGTCATATTTGAGCGTTTCCAGCAAGCCCTTGAAATGCTCAGCATTTTCACGTAACAATTGCACGACGCAACTGTTGCAGAGAGGAATCTTTGGTAGGTATTTCCACAATCACGTGACGCAGTTGTGACGTCACAATTCTGAACGTTTCAAGGGTTTGGTGCAAACACTCAAATCTGACATAACTGCAATAGTAAGTGAACTGTGGTGTGGATCTGGACAGCACTGCGTCAACACGTCGGTCGCACACACCAGCTGCACTCCCGACGAAGAGCGTCAAGTTTTGACTGACTTATAGAACTTTATGAGGACAATCTCTGCCTTTGGAAAGTAAAGTCAAATGAATATAGCGATAGAGAAAGAAAAATGCAATCTATGATATGTTTGTTGAAAAATTGAAAGAGATGATCGGCGATGCAACTAGAGAGCTATAGTGACGAAAAAATGAATAACATGAAGATCTCCTTTACGGAAGAGTACCAGAAAGTTTCGTCCTCTATGAAGTCAGGTAAAGTATCCGCATATCATCGTAAAACAAACTTTTCTTAATCTCACTTTCATAAAGTACAATGATTTATATTTCAAGTATCAGTTTGCTTTCAAGCCTTTCCTGATACTATATCTCTCGTATCATAACGCAAGTAAATCCAATTCGTCTCTATATAGGGGAGAAGCCGTGATGTTCACTCCATTGTGCCTCGGAGAGAAGTCGGAACTGAGAGTAAGCCTCCTTCTCGATTTCCGCGTGAGAAGCTAACTTTGGTAAGGGGAGTAGGGTTTATAGCTTAACGTAGCACATAACCACTAGAAGCTGAATTAAAAAAATATATATTTTCGCTTGCCCATCGGCGAAGTTGGAGTCACCACCCCTACCCATGGTGGTTGGCAGACTTTCTCTATCCGCTAGGTCACATCTCTGTATCAGTAAGTGTGACTGATGATATTTTGGAATCTAAAACAAAGGACAGTGTGTGAGATGTCTTCTAGGGCAACGTATGAGCTTATAGGACATGTTAGCATAATGACAATGGAATAAAGAATATTTTTTATAGAGGCAATCACATATGTCAAGTGTTATATATGTAGATACTTCTACTCTCTATTATAGAATCAATAATTTACCTTTGGTGCTCTGTTAATACTGCATAAGTTGAAGGTTTATGCCTTCTGCAGGAGCTGACACTCAGCAGTCATTGCTTAAATTTGGGGTTTAATTCATTAATCCCTTATTTCTTGGGAGCTCGTTTTGTAGCCTATTCAGGCTCCCTGCTCATGAATTTTCTAATTCAGCTGAATGTTGTTACTCGGATCTAGTTCATTTTCCTGGAGTCTGAGTTACAGATATGAGATCGAGTAAGAAATCCCTATTTGTTAATTTTTAATTTTTCTAGTAACTTTTGTTCCAGTGTAGATATCTAGTTCTTGTTATGAGGTCACCACTTGATTTATATTTTTGAGATGTATATATGTTATTCATAAGAAGCTGATGTTCACATGAGAAACAATATACAGTATAAGAAAAATGTTACTGTTTTTCATTGCATATTTTTCTATATGTTCAGTTTCTAAGTCAAATCTTATTTCCGATTTATAATGCGGGGTTAAGAACCAATCACATAGAATAATGATCTCGCGCCTAAAGATTGTAAATAAGGTAATAACGATAATGCCGATATTTACGTTTATTTTTAAACGCATATCACGTTTTATACGATGTGATGATATTCCAGTTCTTTGACCAGACACAAAGCCAAAAAGTAGTCATCATGCAATAAATGACTATAACAAAACCTGCACAAAGTAGTACGTATTTGTACCATTAAGCATGAAATTATTTAATTATTAGGAAATGCTGAATAAGTAATTAATATGAAATTAAGTTTGCCATGTTTCAACTTTATTTAAATTTCCTATGAAAGAAAACGTAAGGAATTGTGTAAGTCACTGTCATTCTGGTCACGACATTACCTTACACAAGTGCTGGCAGTGGACGAGTGTACTGATACGACGGGAGGGCAGATTACGACAGCAATAATAGCCACTCGTAAATTAAACAAAGAATCTGACATGTATTTCTGTTAAATTTCAGTCAATTAGAATGCACTAATAGTAGCTACAACATTAACGCAGTTCATTGCATCCATCATCTTTATCGCTTCTTGGGCCAGAATCGATTAAGTTATAACAACATATTGTTGCTGGTGACAGACGCTATAGCAGAAATGAAGAAAACCGCTGCTTTTCTACAAATTATGTACTGCAATATGCTGCACCTAACTTGCCTCGCACACGGCTTGCACAGAGTTACAGAAGAGGTACGGACGCACTTTCAGGACGTTGATGACCTGATATCACGCTGCAAAAATTATATATTCCTGAAGGCCCCAAGTAGATACGAACCCTTCAGAGAGAAGGCCCCTGATGTGCCCCTTCCCCCACAGCCTGTAGTGGGGGGATGGGGTACAGGGATAACCGCAGCATTATATTATGCCGGACATTTTACAGTTGCGAAGGTAGGACAAATATGCATTAGGCAATCAGTTCATGTTATCTGTAAAAGCACTGTATTTGTGAGACATATGACAGCATGAATTATTTTCTACTTCATGTAAAACACTAAATTATTTTGTAAGCTCATAGAACAGTCCAGCGCTGGAGTTATCTAGGAAGCGAGCATTTAGTCAGGTTCCTATTTTAATACAGCGTTCTATATAGTAGAGTCTCTTATATACATATATATAGGATTCAAGCATTCAGTCTTGTCATTATATTTCTTTGAGTGGTATTCAGGATATGAGCTCCACCGAGCTTATGCTGAGGCTGGAGAGTTCTTGTAGTGAATCACCTGACGTAACCCTAACCTGAACCTGACTTTCGGTAACATAGGTTAGGTGACGTTAGTTAAATGTAAATAAATTTCTTTTATTTCATTCTTATATACAGTACTCTACAAAATTGAGTACTATAAAGAAAGCTCACAGCTATATAAGTTCCTGTTCATGCAATATGCGCATAGGTAGAGCGAAAAAAACAATCGTTTCCGATTAAAATAGTAATAACTCCCTTTCAGTTTTTTATCGCTACAAATGAAAGAAAACGGCTGAATTTTGGCCAAAAATAGCACAGTTTTACGTGCTTCTTTGCTACGAATAAAAACTTTTTTGCTAGAAATAAAAAGTATTTTGCTATGATACCTGCAATACCGACTTTTTTATGCGCTATTTTGACTAGATTTTTAGCGCTATTTTGACCATTTTTTTAGAACTTGAAATCCAGGCTCTACTTATTACATTTCTCAGAGAGATCTATTGCTGAAACATGTGTGACGACAAACTGCTCAATTCCCTCAATTATGGACAGCCAATACATCTACAACCTGTCGTATTCCGTCCCTCGAGAATAGTACTCAGTGTAATTTATTTTTCACCTGGAAACAAAACGCAAGGTTCAGTTTGGATGATGCTATTCCACCTTTATTTATAAAAATTATTATGTTTTTGCATTTCATTCGAGTAATTCAGACAGTTTGGTAGAGGCGCTCTTAAAGTGGCTTCAAGCAAACGTCACTGCACTTCTTATCAACTTCAGGGGCTCAGTGCATCAGTGTATCGGGCTCGACAGAAGTGAAACACGTACATGCATACACGCAGTGTATATGCGTTGATATATATGCGTTACCAGTGATTTTAAGTCGGAAAATTATGTTGTTACTTGTACGCCTAAGAAGAGTTCAGTGAATGCACCATTGAAACTTCCTAGGTTCAATACCCCCAACAGGTGTAACAACCACTGGCAGTGTTGTATAAGGCAATATCCAGGAAAATTTTCTCTTCAAGTGGTCTCTATGCATAAGACCACCAACAGGGCGGTGTGCTCTATGACGTCATTGGTGGCAAGCGACTCTACAAAGCGACTGCCAGAAAAAGGCTGATGGTTTCTCAGACGTATCAATGAATTATTGCGCTGCTGAATTCTTAAACCCACCACAAAGTATTTTTCTTGTAATGACTTAAATAAGCAACTGATGATTACAAAGAAACAATACACTCCGTAATTCAACCTCTTGACTGTTACACCATCCTGAAACTAGCAATTGTTCGCAAAATCGAATTATTTATTTATTAGTTACCTTGGCCGAAATGACATTGCCTATACATTAGTTATTGTTCTCTAGCAGCTGGCGTGTAAATTACAAAAAAAAAAAAAAAAAACGCACAAAATACTTTTCAAACATAGCGCAGAAGTTTACATCAGGTTATCATTAGGAACTCCCACGTCTACGTTTCTGAGATAACAGTCAACATTTTAAGCGCCCTTTTTTATCTCTCATTAAGTAAAGGATGGTTCGATTAGGATCCTATTTCCAAACGCTTAGCATAACTCAACTAAAGATCGATACGGAGCGTTATTTTGTGAAGAGAAGTATAATAGCAGTAACTATGTATACAGATGTAAATTTTGTTAAATAAGTTGCAATAGTATTAAGCCAAGAACACCTCCCGTCTGTGGAGTAAATGATATCAGTCTGTCCACATAATTCTCTTCTTTTAGCTTCTTAAAGTTGAGCGTAAGGGCTCTGCTCTGCACGGCTACAGCCGGCAACTACATTCCGTTCCGAATATAGATCAAAATAATCAATGTCTTAAGCACTTAGAAAATTTGCAGTGTAAAACAGTGACTGAGGGAGCGAGATTGTCACTCCAGTGTCTAGTATAAACAGGTCTTGTAGGGAAAAAGTACTTATAGTTATATTATAACAATTTGAGGAATAAATATTACTATATTTTTTTGCAGACTGAAGAAACTAATTTCGGAGTGTTTTCTAGTGCAGATGATTCTCCATTTTTCAGCAGCTAACAACTGTGTTAATACTGCTGTGTTCTGTATAACATTAAAAAATTAGGAATAATTGTGGTTTTCTCAGTTCTAATTTCCTCGAAAACTGAGGAGATAATTAGAACTTAACTACGGTGACAGTTGCTACGTAAATTACTTAACAAGTCAGTCGACATAGCAAGTGTCACTTTTCGAGTTTTGGACTTTTATTTAAATTTGAAAAACATAAATTGAAAGTCAGAAAGCTTTACGCTTCTCTGTTATTTACTTCATCAGTATGTGCAAGGGATGGACGCAGCAACTTCCGGACGTGGACGTTGCTCTGGTTAATTCTACAAAGAAAGGTAAAGTCAATTTAACCGCACACCCCATCTAGGAAACCCACAACACAATTTCGTGTTGCACATACAGGCCAACTGTCCTCAGAGACGTGCACGGCTGCAGTCGATCAAAGATCATCAAGGGCTATGGTGCCAGTGACGATAGGCTCTTATTTCGAAGACCTGCGACCTGACTGAATACCTCCGCACGGTAGAGAAATAAAGTGTATATTATTACAATTATTATTATTAATATCATGCAGATGTGGGCACGGTCGGCCATCTGCGGTCCGGTCACAACCGTGTAAAGGGCCGGAGGTCGCAGACCTCTGATCTATCATTGAAGCCCGGTGCCCACTTAACAACTTTAGCTAGCAGCCTAGCTAGAGCCATTTCAACTAATTCGACTGCGTAGTCGTGTCAGTGACTTTAGCATGACGTCCATGAACATCGCTCTCTAATTCTTAAAGAATACATCGTTGTGGATTTAAACTAATAATAATTAGGAACGACAGCGGAAGGTTCGCCATCAGCACTTGCCATGGTGTAAAACTTGCAGTAGCGGCTGAGATTTTCAATTGTTACATACATTTGCATTTTGCTCAAGCTGAAGGTGTGCCGCAGCAGCGAAAACACATAGCTGCGTTGGCTCTAGACTGCTAGTGTCAACGAACATTATTATACAGCTTGGCACCGGGGTTTTCTCTTGCAGCTGACACACTGGACAGATGATTTCTGCCTGCGACTCCAGAGCTCAGTATACTGCAAGGCAGAGTTGCAAAGTCGGAATGGGAATTAAATCATCTGGCTCCGTAGCTCTGTTGAAAGGGTAATCCATTAGCTGTGTACAATAAACGTATATTTTTATAAGAATATCTCTATTTGAATGTGATTGAAATGTTTTGTTTTTGGATTGTAAAAGCTAAAGCTAGGCCTAGTTGCTCTGCTTACTGTGAAGGTCTTCAGTCGAGATCCAGGTGACGTCATACAAGGTCTTCAGTCGAGATCCAGGTGGCGTCATACAAGGTCTTCAGTCGAGATCCAGAGATCCACGTGACGTCATACAAGGTGTTCAGTCGAGATCCAGGTGACCTCATACAAGGTCTTCAGTCGAGATCCAGGTGACGTCATACAAGGTCGTCAGACGACATCCAGGTGGCGTCATACAAGCCACCCAAAGGGCGCAGAATTCCTGCTGGAGTTTCCTATTTACAGAGTTGTGATCAGAGACCTAAGGAAGAGTCAACATCAGCGTATCCCCTCGTATGAAGTAAGAACAAATTCATCGGAAAGCCGCTTTGCATCCGGCCGATATTCCCACGAGATCTGATTACGACAGGTCGGTGGGATTTTCGTCCGATTGGAAAGTGTGCCTAACATCGCCGATTTCATCTACTGCTTTTGTTCGACACAAGAATATCTGGGAATGGAAGGAGACTAAGTAAAATCTAAGTGATACCGTGGAACTGCTGAAAGTACTATAATATTTTGGTAAGTAGTTTCTATCATAGGTAGAATGATTAAGTGCCTATCAGTTTCTAATTTTTGCTTCTGAAATAAAAACTTTTAGAATAATATACTAGCTCGCACATGATAAAAGTCAATCCAGGTTTTCATTTTACTTGTTTAAAATCTTGACCAATCTTTGTACGAAAAATGCAGCTTCTAAACAGGATGGGCGACAGCAAAGGTACGAAACGAACATTTTGAGAGGAAACTATTTACTGAAAATGTTTCTTTCGTTGCTCAAAGGAAAAATAATTGTTGCCAGATTCTTGGAACGAGTATCGGGAAGAAAAGCCTTTGAGGAAAAAGCCCCAAAAACAGACAACACCCGGCAAAATCTTGTAAGAAAAATGCTCTCCCATCGCTTGAAATATATTTTAAGAACTCACCGCAGTTATTTTGAAATACATTATGCATGAGCACACTAAATCAAATTGTACCAAACTAAATACCACCTAGCGTTTTTGTGAGCAAGCATGGCGAGCTATGATCAAATTACGTAGGTTAGCTTTCGTTAGTTTAGGAAAGGGTTAGGTTAGGTTAGGTTAGGTAAGGCACTGTAAGGTTAAGTTAGGCACAGTTACATTAATTTATGCCAGATTAGCCTATGTATGGTCTGGTTAAGGGGTTCAACCCAGTGATTTTGGTCAAAATGATAAATTTTCCTTTTTTTTGCTAAAAACGAGTTCTTATGTAGTGGAAAAGTATGTCCCAAATTATTTTGGAGTTACGGTCACTGTAACCACCCATGGTTGACCCATGGGGGGTCAATATTATTGATTAAGAACCAATTATTTTGAAATTTTGCGCAGCATATGTATTTTTTGGAAAAGAAACACAATTTGCTAGATTAAATTTTTTGTTTAGGCTTTAGTTTTTTAGATATTGAGAAATATATATATATATAATTTATTTATATTAATTTCCCATTATTTCACAAACTAAGGCCTAAATCAAAAAGTTCCACGAGCAAAACATGTTTCTTTTTATCCTTTGGTAAATTATAAAATTAAGATGAAGTCGACATGAACTAATATAAAACTTTGACGTTTCGGAAGCATCCTTCGCAACTCATATGAATTTCGGGACCGTATCAAAGACCTCCAATTGCCTCCCAATGCCCATTTATCCAGCTTCGATGTCACCTCTCTGTTCACCAATATCCCCGTAGACGAAACTGTTGATATCATTTGCAACAAAGTTTTTGACGGCACGGACCTATTCCACAACATGGACAAACCTACCTTTCGAACTTTCCTTAGTCTCGCCATCAAAGATTCCTTCTTCATATTT
>LQNS02278177.1:331844-347446 GCA_001587735.2 Parhyale hawaiensis | reverse complement strand
CCAATTCTTGGTTAGTGTATCTTATTACTAGAGCGCGGATTTCTAACATTTATTCCATTATTGCTATTACGGCTATAAATGCAAATAAAAATTTGCGTATAGTGCAAAATATGCTACACTACTATAAGCGGTTTTTTGACCCGACACAAAGCCAAAAAGTAGTCATCGTGCAATAAATGACTATAATAAAACCTGCACAAAGTAGTACGTATTTGTACCAGTAAGCATAAAATTATTTAATTATTCGGAAATGCTGAATAAGTAATTAATATGAAATAAAGTTTGCCATGTTTCAACTTTATTTAAATTTCCTATGAAAGAAAACGTAAGAAATTGTGTAAGTCACTGCCATTCTGGTCACGACATTACCTGCTGTTACACAAGTGCTGGCAGTGGACGAGTGTGCTGATACGACGGGAGGGCAGATTACGACAGCAATAATAGCCACACGTGAATTAAACAAAGAATCTGACATGTATTTCCGTTAAATTTCAGTCAATTAGAATGCACCAATAGTACAACATTAACGCAGTTCATTGCATCCATTATCTTTATCGCTTCTTGGGCCAGAATCGATTAAGTTATAACAACATATTGTTGCTGGTGACAGACGCTGTAGCAGAAATGAAGAAAACCGCTGCTTTTCTACAAATTATGTACTGCAATATGCTGCACCTAACTTGTCCCGCAAGCGGCTTGCACAGAGTTGCAGAAGAGGTACGGACGCGCTTTCAGGACGTTGATAAACTGATATCACGCTGCAAAAATTATATATTCCTGAAGGCCCCAAGTAGATACGAACCCTTCAGAGAGAAGGCCCCTGATGTGCCCCTTCCCTCACAGCCTGTAGTGGGGGGATGGGGTACAGGGATAACCGCAGCATTATATTATGCTAGACATTTTACAGTCGTGAAGGTAGGACAAATATGCATTAGGCAATCTGTTCACGTTATCTGTAAAAGCACTGTATTTGTGAGACATAATGACAGCATGAATTATTTTCTACTCCATGTAAAACACTAAATTATTTTGTAAGCTCATAGAACAGTCCAGCGCTGGAGTTATCTAGGAAGCGAGCATTTAGTCAGGTTCCTATTTTAATACAGCATTCTATATAGTAGAGTCTCTTATATACATATATATAGGATTCAAGCATTCAGTCTTGTCATTATATTTCTTTGAGTGGTATTCAGGATATGAGCTCCACCGAGCTTATGCTGAGTCTGGAGAGTTCTTGTAGTGAATCACCTGACGTAACCCTGACCTGAACCTGACTTTCGGTAACCTAGGTTAGGTGACGTTAGTTAAATGTGAATAAATTTCTTTTATTTCATTCTTATATACAGTACTCTACAAAATTGAGTACTATAAAGAAAGCTCACAGCTATATAAGTTCCTGTTCATGCAATATGCGCATAGGTTGAGTGAAAAAAATGGTTTCCGTTTAAAATAATAATAACTTCTTTTGAGTTTTTTATCTCTACAAATGAAAGAAAACGGCTGGATTTTGGCTAAAAATTGCACAGTTTTACGTGCTACTTTGCTACGAATAAGAACTATTTTGCTAGAAACAAAAGACTATTTTGCTATAATACCTGCAATACCGAATTTTTTAAGCGCCATTTTCTTTACTAGATTTTTAGCGCTATTTTGACCACTTGTTTAGCACTTGAAATCCAGGCTCTACTCATCACATTTCTCAGGGAGATCCGCAGCTGAAACATGTGCGGTGACAAACTGCTCAATTCCCTCAATTGTGGACAGCCAATTCATATACAACCTGTCGTATTCCGTCCCTCGAGAATAGTACTCAGTGTAATTTATTTTTCACCAGGAAACAAAACGCAAGGTTCAATTTGGATGATGCTATTCCACCTTTATTTATAAAAATTATTATGTTTTTGCATTTCATTCGAGTAATTCAGACAGTTTGGTGGAGGCGCTCTTAAAATGGCTTCAAGCAAACGTCACTTCACTCCTTATCAACTTCACGGGCTCAGCGAATCAGTGTCTCGGGTTCGGCAGAAGTGAAACACGAACATCCATACACGCAGTGTATATGCGTTGATATATATGCGTTACCAGTGATTCTAAGTCGTAAAATTATATTGTTACTTGTACGCCTATGAAGGGTTTGGTGAATGCACCATTGAAACTTCCCAGGTTCAATACCCCCAATAGGTGTAACAACCACTGGCACTGTTGTATAAGTCAATATCCAGGTAAATTTTCTTTTCAAGTGGTCTCTATGCATAAGACCACCAACAGGGCGGTGTGCTCTGTGACGTCATTGGTGGCAAGCGACTCTACAAAGCGACTGCCAGAAAAAGGCTGTTGGTTTCTCAGACGTATCAATGAATTATTGCGCTGCTGAATTCTTAAACCCACCACAAAGTATTTTTCCTGTAATGACTTAAATAAGCAACTGGTGATTACAAAGAAACAATACACTCCGCAATTCAACCTCTTGGCTGTTACACCATCCTGGAACTTGCAATTGTTCGCAAAATCGAATTATTTATGTATTAGTTACCCTGGCCGAATTGACATTGCCTATACATTCGTTATTGTTCTCTAGCAGCTGGCGTGTAAATTACAAAAAAAAAAAAAAACGCACAAAATACTTTTCAAACATAGCGCAGATGTTTACGTCAGGTTATCATTAGGAACTCCCACGTCTACGTTTCTGAGATAGCAGTCAACATTTTAAGCGCTTTTTTTTTATCTCTCATTAAGTAAAGGATGGTTCGATTAGGATCCTATTTCCAAACGATTAGCTTAACTCAACTAAAGATCGATACGGAACGTTATTTTGTGAAGAGAAGTAAAATGGTAGTAACTAAGTATACAGATGTATTGTTTTGTTAAATAAGTTGTAATAGTATTGAGCCAAGAACACCTCCCGTCTGTGAAGTAAATGATATCATATTCATAATTCTTCCTTCAGCCTCTTACAGTTGAGCGTAAGGGCTCTGCTCTGAACGGCTACAGCCGGCAGCTACATTCCGGTCCGAATATAGATCAAAACAATCAATGTCTTAAACACAATGCGCTTAGAAAATTTGCAGCGTAAAACAGTGATGGAGGGAGTGAGATTGTCGCTCCAATGTCTAGTATAAACAGGTCTCGTAGGGAAAAATTACTTATAATTATATTATAATAATTTGAGGAATAAATATTACTAGATTTTTTGGAGACTGAAGAAACTAATTTCGGAGTGTTTTCTAGTGCAGATGATTCTCCATTTTCCAGCAGCTAACAACTGTATGAATTATTACTACTGTGTTCTGTGTAACATTAAAAAAATAGGATTATTTGTGGTTTTCTCAGTTCTAATTTCCTAGAAAACTGAGGAGATAACTAAAACTTAACTACGGTGACAGTTGCTGCGTAAATTAATTAATAAATCAGTCGACATAGCAAGTGTCACTTTTCGAGTTTTGGACTTCTATTTATATTTGAAAAACATAAATTGGAAGACAGAAAGCTTTACGCTTCTCTGTTATTTACTTCATCAGTTTGTGCAACGTATGAACGCAGCAACTTCCGGACGTGGACATAGCCCTGGTTAATTCTACAAAGATTGAGGTAAAGTCAATTTAACCGCACACCCCATCTAGGAAACCCACAATCACAATTTCGCGTTGCACATACAGGCCAACTGGCCTCAGAGAAGTGCACGGCTGCAGTCGATCACAGATCACCAAGGGCTATGGTGCCAGTGACGATAGGCTCTTATTTCGAAGACCTGCGACCTGACTGAATACCTCCACACGATAGGGAAATAAATGGTAAATTATTACAATTATTATCATTAATATCATGCAGATGTGGGCACGATCTGCAGCCCAGTCACAACCGTGTAAAAGGCCGGAGGTGGCAGGCCTCTCATTTATCATCAAAGCCCGGTGCCCACTTAACAACTTTAGCTAGCAGCCTAGTTAGAGCCATTTCAGCTAAGTCGACTGCGTAGTCGTGTCAGTGACTTTAGCATGACGTCCATGAACATCGTGCTCTAATTCTTAAAGTATCAATCGTTGTAGATTCAAACTAATAATAATTAGGAACGACAGCGCAAAGTTCGCCATCAGCACTTGCCATGGTGTAAACTTGCAGTAGCGGCTGAGATTTGCATTTTTTTATACATTTGCATTTTGTGCAAGCTGAAGGTGTGTCGCAGCAGCGAAAACACATAGCTGCGTTGGCTCGAGACTGCTGGCGTCAACGAATATTATTATACAGCTGGGCGCCGGGGTTTTCTCTTGCAGCTGACACACTGGACAGATGATTTCTGTCTGCAACTCCAGAGCTCAATAATTGTACTGCAAGGCAGAGTTGCAAAGTCGGTCTTCAGTCGACATCCAGGTGACGTCATACAAGCCACCCAAAGGGCGCAGAATTCCTGCTGGAGTTTCCTATTTACAGAGTTGTGATCAGAGACCTAAGGAAGAGCCAACATCAGCGTATCCCCTCGGATGAAGTAGGAACAAATTCTTCGGAAAGCCGCTTTGCATCCGGCCGATATTCCCACGAGATCTGATTATGACAGGTCGGTGGGATTTTCGTCCGATTGGAAAGTGTGCCTAACATCGCCGATTTCATCTACTGCTTTGTTCATAGGTAGAATAATTAAGTGCCTATCAGTTTGTAATTTTCGCTTCTGAAATAAAAACTTTTAGAATAGTATATTAGCTCGCACATAATAAAAGTAAATGGAGGTTTTCATTTCACTTGTTTAAAATGTTGACCAATATTTGTACGAAGAATGCAGCTTCTAAACAGGATGAGCGATCTAGAAAATGCTAGTGTCTTTCACTTATATAAGAACTTATCATAGCCTCCCAGGGGCCAGCGATTTATAAAGTAAAGTATTTATAAAGTAAAGTCAGCAGAGGTACAAAACGAACATTTTGAAAGGAAATTATTTACTGAAAAAAAAAATTATAATTGAAACTACGCAGCACATAACACACTGTAAAAAGGTCACTTAATGACTGCCAAAATTCGAGTCATGCAATATTTAAGCTATCACGATAGACTTGCCCACCTTGAAATGCACTCAGTTCAGCGGAGATTCAACTACTCCACTATCATACATACCTACATATTAAGAAAATTCCAGAAGGAATTACTGTAAATGAGCCCATTGTTACCAGATTCTTGGAACGAGTATCGGAAAGAAAAGCCCGAAAAAAGACAACACCCGAAAAAAATCTTGTAAGAAAAATGCTTTCCCATCGCTTGAAATATATTTTAAGAACTCTCCGTAGTTATTTTGAAATACATTATGTATGAGTACACTAAATTAAATTGTACTGAACTAAACATCACCTAGCGTTTTTATGAGCAATCGTGGCGAGCTGTGGTCAAGTTACGTAGGTTAGGTTTCGTTAGTTTAGGTAAAGTTAGGTTAGGTAAGCTACTGTAAGGTTAAGTTAGGCACAGTTACATTAATTTAAGCCACATTAGCTTATGTATGGTCTGGTTAAGGGGTTCAACCCAGCGATTGTGGTCAAAGTTATTATTTTTTTCCTTTTTTTGCTGAAAAAGAGTGGAAAAGTATGTCCCAAATTATTATGGAGTTACGGTCACTGCAACCACCCAAAAAGGGGCCCAAGGGGGGGGGATCAAATTATGGGGGGTCAAAATTATTCATTAAGCACCACTTGTTCTGAAAGTGCACAGTATATGCATTTTGAAAAAGAAACACAATTTGCTCGTTTAATTATTTTGGTTTAGGGCTTAGTTTTTGAGATACATGTATTGGGAAATATATATATACTAGTGGCCCGGGCCATCATTATAAATGACGGCAGAAAATTAGCACTTCAGGAAAACCCCCACTGCCTCCTGTGCTTATTACTGTTCAGAAGGCTTCTTTATTGAAAATTCAAAATTCAGCCTAAAAAAATGGATAGATATTATGAGGCGTAGGTAAGTGACACCTCCAGCAGCAACAATGAACATGTCCAGACACGATCATGCAGGCGAACTCAGGCAAGGCCACCTAGAAAACAGTTTTCTAGGTGGCCTTGACTCAGGTTCCTCAGCTGGAGCGCCCAAGTGCGACCCCCGTATCCAAGATACCGTCTTTGGCACCTGAACATGTCCAGACACGATCATGCAGGCGAGCTCAGGTCCCTCAGCTGGACCGCCCAATTAAGTGCGACCCCCGTCTCCAAGATACCATCTTCGGCACCTGAAATTTCTCCTATCTTATTCCCATAGAGCGTAACAGGAAAGATATAAATATAGTTATAAATAAATAAAAACGCGATGTGAATTATTATATAGTGCTGATATAAAATTAATTTGCATTGATTTCCCTTTATTTCACAAACAAAGGCCTAAATCAAAAAGTTCCATGAGCAAAATGAGTTTCTTTTTCAAAAATACATATCCTGAGTAAATTTCAGGACAATCGATCTACAAACAAAAAAAAATTGAATATCTGGTTTCTGTCCTAAAATTCCATGGAGTTTAGGGCACTAGAACCTCAAAGAGGGGTCCTAACAGGGGGCCGAGGGGGGATAAAAAATAATGAAATTATACATGCCATGATTATTTGTAGATGCTAATACAACACGAATACAACATTTAAACCTGTCAGTAGAGCAAAAAAGTGCATTGTGTGACTTTTCGCCCCAATATTTCACGTTTTTTGTCTATTGTGTAAAATATGATTTTCCCACCTAACAATGAATAGAAGTCAATGAGTTTTTATGCTTTAAAAAACAAAGACAGTTATGGAATCCTTGCAACATTTATAACAAAACAACAGCTCTGTTTTTTCCATTTTCGCTTTCAAATAAATTTTTATCACCGTTCAAATCTGAAAATTGTATTATATTTATGGATATTTTAGTTAGTGATTGAAAATCGCGTATCAGAAGAAAACGAGAAAGAAAATGAAAAAGCTGGAGCCGTTGCTTTGTTAGGAATATTTCAAGGATTCTAAAACTTTTAGTTTTTGCTCTAGCATGAAAACTCATAGACTTCTATTTTTTTAATTTCTGAAAAAATAATATCAAAAATTAAAAATTTCAAATTTTCTCAAAAACTAAGGCCTAAATCTAAAAAGTTGTAAGAGCAAAATGTTTTTTTTTTTATACATAACTGTGTAAATTTCAGGACAATCAGTCAAAATAAAAAAAGTTTTGAAAAATTTGGGTTGATCCCCTGAAGTTAGGTCATGGTTAGAGTGGTAAGAACAGGTTTAGTCACGGTATATAAGCTTAATAGAGTTTGATTTATTTGCTTCAATATAATGTACTTCAAAATAAATAGGTTGAGGTAATAGCCATGGATTTGGTGAAAGGCGGGTTTTATTTCCTACCGGGCATATTTCCGATTGGTTTTTCTTAGCAGGGATTTTTTCGTATCGGAAATTTTTTCTTGTACCCCTCGGAACGTACTGGTCGTACTTTCGAATTATGGTTCCCGATCAAAACGAAGGGAAAGTAGTTGAAACGAAGTTTCCAGGGGCTTCACTGCACCGATCCCGAATCAAGGCTGTTCAAAATGCCTCCATCTATTCAGTCGAACGGCACTAACACTACACTGCAGCTGTGAAATTAAAAAATGTATTGGACTCCTACTTTTTAAAAGTGCCAAGCGAAGCAGCTGCGAGGGGTTACTGCATGTATTTTGGTGATAACTCGCTGGCAGCTTTTTCGCGGGTCTCAGAGTCTAATATCACCGCTGCAAGAGACAAATTGAGTGCATAACGCAGCCTGGACCTATTCCGAAGAACTTCATAGGTATCTCATGTGTTATGCATGGGGCTTTAATTTTACTCCATGGCAATGAATTGTAGTTATAACTAGTCATTTCGGGATGCACAGAGAATCATACGGTGAAACATAGTATCAGTGTATACAATAACAGTGAGTATTAAAAAAATATATATTCTTAACTATCGTAACAACTGATTTTTTCTGTCGCTACCTAATAAAAAATTGTAGTATTGCCTGGATAGGTCTTCTAATGCAACTGCATTCTTAAAAATATCGTCATCGCTTGCAGATGTTGGAAGCCGATGGGCAAAGGATGGAAAGTCTTCAGACCCTCCCGTTTCGAGCTGGAAGTGAGACGACGATGGCACTTCTCCGGTTGTTAGGCGATCCTCTAGCTTGAAAGGAGGATACTTGGAATGCTTACTGATGGGGAGCAGTGAATTATCAGGTGTGCTGACGAGGCTTTTGCCTCGAGGAAACAATGAGCGAATATCTTGAAGAAAAGAGTGAGTGTTGGATTCAGAACCGAAAAACTGTCCGAGCGAGTCTTCAGAGTCTGCCACGGTCCGCGGTTCCAGGTTGCTGCGCAAACTGCGTAAGCTGTGTCTTGGACTGGAGCGGTGAGGCGAGGCAGATGGTACATCAAGAGCAGCCAAGAGCAACTCGAGAGCCAACTGGGATCGATATGATAGAGGTAAAGTATTAAAATTTTCCTGATTTCGAAATGATGGTCCCTGTAACAGGGCGTTGGTGAAATCCCCTTCAAAGTTTCCTACATTCCTCTGGCTAGATCGAAAAATATTTCTGAGGTACTGGCGTAAGTTCTCCCTTCGGAAGTCAGGGTCGAGTATTTGATTTTGAAAATTTAAATTTTGCGCTAATTGATTCTGGGGAAGCCACAAGACAGAATTAGCATGGGCTGTTGATGTCTGTGCATCGTTTGACGGAGGTCCATAAGATGAACCAGATGGGGATCGGAAAGTGTGGACGTTTTCGAATGGCCCTGGCCTGCGGAATGAAGAAGTACCCGCTAGAAAAGCACTGATTTGTGATTCGATGGATGGAGAAATAGCGGTGCTTCCACCATGAGAATAGGACTGATAACTACTTTTCTGGCTGCTAGTAAAGTCAGGAGTTCCATCCGCATGTCCCCCATTTACACTATAAGCAAGAGGCAAAGGAAGAGGTGGATGACCGTATGTCATCTGGGGAACTCCCGTTGTGTTTACAGTTTGTTCGTTTTCGCTTTGCTCGCCGGATGTAGACGAATTCCCCTCATCAGCTGCATCACTAATAGTGGCACCAACTGCTGAGTCAGGCATTTCACTAGTTGGAAGAACGGAACTCGCAGATGGCCTGTCCAAGGCAGGGGTATTTAACCGGGTGCGACCCATTCCCGATGATTCTGGAGCAGCTGCTGACTCTTGGATGACGGCAGGAACAGCTGGAATATCTGGAATGCCTTCACTGAAATTCTTGGTATCAAGAGGAGGGTAAAGAGGCAAGTCGGGCTCGGATGAATCTTCTAACCCAGTTATGGAAAATTCATTATTTGCTGATTTCTTGACAGCATCTTCAAGTGAAAGAACTGGTGGAAAGGGATTCTTATCCTCACCAACTTGAATGCCAGGATTGTTCGTATATATGACAATATTTTCAACATTAGGAGAGTTTATAGCAAATGTTGTAAAGTTGTTCTTGAGGAAATTATCTACTTTGTCGCTTTTCACTGCATCTGCTAAACTTGAAGTATGTTTTGATGATTTTGAAGTTGTAGTTGCTGATGCAGTTTGCTTTACCGGCACTGGTAGATTACTAAATGTTTGGAGAACGAGAGCTTCATCAATGAGAGATTTGGATGCAGTGTCATTAGAATCAGAATTCCGCACCCTCGAAACATTTCGATTTCTTAAATCTCTGTCATGAAGAGCAGCATTACTTCGAAATGAATACACTGGAGTAATGCTAGGAAAGAAAGGCCGAAGTGTAGTGATATGTTTTCTGACAGAAGTGAAACTTGGACTGTCAAATAGTGAAGAATACTGGATATCTTCCGTTCGATTATTTGAGCCTGTCTGCCGTACTTTAAGCGACCTCAAAAATGATTCGGCTGATTCAAAAAAGTCAGAATCCTCATCCTCTTTCTGCTGGATCTGCGGATCCTGACTCTCCTCCGCGTTGGTGCCGCTGACCAGGGCAGCTGCTGAAGGCAGGTGATGGAGACGCTCCGTCGTGAGCAGAGGGCCCTGAAACAATATATACGTAGCTATGAATTTCTTGCCAACATGTTTTCCTGATCTCTCCAGTGCTCCTTAAACTTACCTAATCCTTTCTCATTTTTCTCTGCTAAAAACCTGCCACGACGTCCCCACCTTTACCAGCTTCTGAAAACGTAACTGCTTCCCAGGGACACGCATTTTAATATTATCGAAATACTAGTGCACTCTGACAGTGCCTACCTCATCCAAGAAAGGCAATGGCAGGGAAAAATTCAAATTGGTCCTGAAACCAGGATGCCGTTTTCTTTCCTCACTAAAATATGGTCATTTGTGCCTGTTGATATTGATAAAAGTTCCTGTTATTTTCTTGAAGATTAGTCTACAACTTTTTGAGTCACGTTCTGACAAACACGAAAGGGGCGTTCGATTGTGTCATCAAAGTCGATCTGAACCGAACCCAATCGACCTGACTTGTCCGGAACAGCTGACAGGAACTTCACCAATCTGAATCGTGTTGCAGGTGTCAGAAGCACCCGATTCCCGATTATGTTGAGCGGATTGGAAACTATATGATGGAGTAGGATTGACATTTTGGGAGTCTCACATGTCATCATTTAAGGGTCAATGCTTGAAACGTAAATCAACAGATCAAAGCCAGAGCACCCGACGGAAGTTTCGAACAAGTTATCCTTCGAAGGCTTTATTAAGCTGCCCAGTCGAACATGCTCAAAGACAAAAATTCAGTCAAACAGCGAAATTTGGTTATTTAAAAGTCTAAGCAAATCTAATAATTCCTGCAAATTTCATGAATATTTATCCGTTCATAAAAGTTTGATTAATGTTTGGCGGATCTTCAACAAAAGTTGATAATCTGTTTTTCCTAACATACCCTGTAAGTTTCATAGGGATCCGTCCATAAATTTTTGAGTTATCTTGGTGACATACAAGTATGCAAACCGTCATGAAGACAAAAAAACAGACGAACGCCTAGAGAAACGAAACCTCTCTGGCAGAAAAATAATTAATCACGAGAGTAAGCTATAGAAATGTTTATTAATATTGATGCAATTCTACGCAGCGAATATTGGTTTAGGTAGATCTTCGTCACTTTTATAAAGGCTCCTTTCTCGTTGACAACCAGACATTACTCGGACTCAATTACGTAAAGAATTTCGCAAGAAAGAAAGAAAACTCATTTATCCTCTCATCCGAATGCTGATCCCATCATACTAGGGACGCAGCGCCCTGAGGTATTCTATTTTATGGCTAACTTGGGAAGAAAACTAACAGCTGGCCTGTTGAATGTCACCAGGGGATAATTCAGAAGCGTGCATTGTCTTTCTAAAAACTATAGACTTTTTCAAAAACCAATTTTTTTTAATATAGGGTATAGTGTAAATCTTGCAAATGTATACAAAATAAACATCAATTTCTTACTTGCGCCACGCAGCAGGTTGCAATCAACAACAATTGTTGTATGATTATTCAAGACATAGACGTTGGCGGCCAAAAGTCGGCAACAGAAAAATGGGATTTTCTTAAGAGCTATTCTTTTTTCCCTATCTAATACTGACGAAAAAAATTCCAAAGTACCCAACATTTTTCTTGCCGAGAAGGTATCTTGGATACGGCGGGGACGCACCTGGGCGCATGCCTGCATGACCGTGTCTGGACATGTTCATAACAGCTCTTGAGGAAATCCCATTTTTCCCATTTTAGCCGCTAGCGTCAGAGGCCGCTTTTGGACCCAAGAATCAAGTACTGTTGCGGTCTATGTTCAAGACTTAGAAAATCTCACCAAAATCCACTTCTGCTTCGCAGTGTACCTCGGAGTTACTGTTGGGCGCTGCACCACAAACTTCTGCACAAGATACGGAAGACCGTGAGAGGCGAACCTTAGTCTAGCCAAAATATAAAGTCAAATCGGAGGAGCAAAAAATGTAATATTTTTTCAACAGAAACTGATGCTCTCATATCTGAGTGTGAGTGCGATGAAAAATCTAAGTAACTGCACAATGAATACACGATAAAAGAATTGATAAAATGAGCCTAAAGCATGTAGTGCCAAGCACCTATTCTCTAATCAAACTTATCATATCAACAGTAAAGAGAATATTTTAAGAGGCTGCCCATGCACAAGCCTGCGCAAACATTGGTCACTTTAACTCATGAAAGTATTCACTTAAGCAGCTAAATAAGAGGACTGACACGACGTTCAGGAGCCTGGCAGCGAGATAAAAGGAATACCAACTTTAGCGAAGGAAAAAACAAACGTTTTACGAAAGATTTGTCGGTATTTTATACAAGTAAGTCTAAAATTCTTCCTCAGTTAATCTTGTATTTACAAGTTACTGTAAAGTTCTCAGCTCACGAGAGTGTAAACTGCGAAACGTTTCTATCTGCTCTTCCAATTATGTTTCCGCGGGCGCGGATTCGGCTTGCCCAATTTTACACTGTCCTAAGGAATGCTTTAAATCTGAGCAGCCACTGCAGTTCTTCTACTAAAGCAAGTGGCAGTTCCACAGTTTCGACAAAGTTCTGATTCGCTACGACACGTTAAGCTGTGGTCATGAACACAGAAGTTTTTGTTCCAAGAACGTGAAACGTTGCGGAGTTTCGACTCTCGTACGTAGGGGGTTTACATCGAACTATAATCGCCGCAGTAGAAGATCGTGTCTACAATACCCATCAAAAAACCGGCCCCCCCCCAAAAAAAAAAAAAATTCAACGAAGGCTTCTTGGAAAAACTAGAAAGAACTAGGGAGCCACTCTGAGAGTGCATACCTCCGCCAGGCAAAAGAATTTTAACGCAAAATTCAAATTGGTCATGAAACCAGGATTTTTTTATCAACCGTTTCAGCAGCCAACATTGGTTACTTGTGCCTCAAGGCAATGATACTAGTTCCTTTATTTTTTTCAAGATCCGTCTCTAACGTTTTCAGTTCTGTTCTGACAAACCCTAACACAAACATACAGTCAAACTCCCAAACCGATCATCACCAAAATTTGGTCATTTGCGCTTTTCAGTATTTCTAACAAGTCTTGCAAAGTCTATAAAGACTTGTACCTCCGCCAAGGAAGTTATGTTTTCGTCGTGTTTGTCTGCCTGTCTTTCTTTGCCTGTCTGTCACCAAGATAACTCAAAAAGTTCTGAACTAATTTGGAAGAAATTTACAGGGATTGTTATGTATGTTGGAAGAAACAGATGTTGTATGTTTGACTCATGTTTGTCATAACGTTTGTTAGTAGTATAACTCAAAAAGTTATGAACGGATCTACAAGAAAATTTCACGGGCTGTTATAACTATCAAAAGACACAAATGATCAGATTTTGGAGTTTATACAAAGAAAATTCGGGTTTCAGAACTAATTTGAATTATTTGCTACCGTTGCCTCGCTTGGAGGAGGTATGCGCTCTCAGAGTACTCTAGTTCATAATATTTACCTCCGCCAAGGAGGTTATGTTTTCGTCGTGTTAATTTGTCTATCTGTCTATCACCAAGAAAACTCAAAAACTTTGAACCGATTTGGACGAAATTTTTAAGAATTGCTAGGTATGTTAGGAGGAACAGATGATTAACTTTGGTGAAGATATGTCCAGCCGTTTATTTGTTTGTTTGTTTGTTTGTCTACCTCATTTTTCTCACTGCCATAATTCAAAAGGTTATTGATGGATTTTTATAAAATTAACATGAGTGGTTAGGTATATAACAAAGAGTAGATGACCAAATTTTGGTAATCATCCGTTTGTTCGTTCGTTCGTTTGTCACCGTTTTAATTTTAGGCTTGTTAGCGCAATAACTCAAAAAATCAAGAATAGATCTTTATGAAATTTATAGGGGTTGTTAGTAATGTTGAAAGATATAAATGATTAAATTTTGGTGCAGATCGGTTTGTACGTTTGTATGTTTGACTCATGTTTGTCATAACGTTTGTTAGCAGTATAACTCAAAAAGTTATGAACGGATCTTCAAGAAAATTACACAAGCTTTTATTACAAACAAAAGGCACCACTGATTAGGTTTTGGAATTTATACAAAGAAAATTATGGTTTCAGAGCAAATTTGAATTTTTTGCTTCCGTTGCCTCGCTTGGCGGAGGTATGCGCTCTCAGAGTGCTCTAATATGAGTTATATTTTGACCAACATTAAGAGAAACACACAGGTACTCAAATATATAAATGGACCAGCCGATCATCACCAAAACTTAATCATTCGTGCCTTTTAACTTTTTCAACAATTTTTGCAACTTCCAGTGAAGATTTTTTCGCACCTTTTTGGGTTATATTACTAACAACTACGTAAATAAACATAGAGACAACGAATCAAACTGATCGACTGATCGTTACACAAATTAGGTCAGTTGTTTTTCGTAATATTGTTCCAACAATTAGTGCAAGTTATGCAAAGATCCATTCATTATTGTTCAAGTCAAGTTACCAATAAAGAAACATGCTGACAAACAAAACAAATGGTTGAACGGATCTTCACCAAAAATTAATAATCTGTTCCTAATAACATTCCTAATAATAATTCGAAGTATAAAGATTTGCCTATAACTGAGTTATCTTTGTGACATACAGCAACTGACAAACTCCAACAAACACATAACCTCCTTAGCGGAGATAATGATCATTTTCTCAAAATTAAAATGCAAAAAGAGATCAGCATTTTTCATTATGATACCGTGATGCTCAGCTTCTCACGCGAATAAGGGCACGTTCGATTCGGCGCCGAAATCAAGGCTTCAAGGCTCCACTTGTGCTAAGCTGGAGACACCAGTTTTGGCTCTGCAGCTGTTGAAAGTGTTAGTACTGCAGCAACTCGATTGCTTTGGACCTGCTACATAGAAAGTCTATTTCACGGAGCGAGATTGCGTTTCTGGAAGTCTCAAGGATAATCGATTGGGAGTCAATGCCTGAAACTCAATTCAGCGTGTCAAAACCAGCGCACCTGCCTGGAGTTTCGGACAAGTCAAGCCTCGAAGGCTTAATTTTGGCATCCAATCGTATATACCCTTTTTAAAGGGCAGCACTGCTTGAGGGACTACCTAGTGCTATCGTAAATTCGGACCCCGGGCCCACGCCTGTTAATTAAACTGGAAAACTGACGTGAATGTCTTGCCTGCAGTATCTCGGGCAGCTTCTCCGTAACTCGAGCATGGCTCAATAGGCTACTGAAGATACGATTGATGATGTTTTCGACACCCAACTCGTCCGAAAGTGATGTAATGGTTTCGACCCGTTGGATAGGGTCTCAGGCGTTAGTCCTCAGACTTCCAAAATCTTAATAATACTTCGTAAGGTACAGTTCTCATCCGGTTCAACATAATCTCGTTTCTGTTAAGTGTTGACTATTGCAGCATTGTTCAGAGTGGCGAAGATAAATCTCCCGCCTAAGGTTTCTGACGAGTCAAGTGGGCTAGGCGTAGTTCGACTTTGGCGACTCAATCGAACGCGTGCTTACAACTACTCAGTAACTAGTCCACCACGTGCTTGAACTCCTGCAGCTTGCATGTTACCCAGGAAGGCATGCCACTTCTTAGGCCGGCTGCACACTAACAACTTTCGTTGTCGCTAGCAGCCTAGACGCAACTTAGCTTATCCGACTGCGCAGCCGTGGCCGTGACTTCAGCATGACGTCTATGA
>LQNS02278177.1:295568-306617 GCA_001587735.2 Parhyale hawaiensis | reverse complement strand
AACACCATCACTGAGCATCACCCTTCGCCCCTCCCACTGTGGCCTGTGACCTGCCACGCCATTGGCTGCCTTGAGACTGTACTTGCTGAAAGGTTCAGGAAAAAAATTCGCTACCCGGAGAAGCATCGGCGTGTAGTCTACAACATAAAAAAGATCGAACTGACTATTTCTGTTTATTTGTTTGTTTGCTTAGTTATTTGTTTGTCGTTGTTCATCTGTCCAATTTCTACGAAGCTTTAGGAAAACAGATAGGCGAAAATTAGCCCGGGTTGGAGACTGTGGTCTGCTCCATAAAAACTGTTAGATATAAAATAGACCAGATTCCAAATGATGGCAAACGTATTTTAATACATATTTTAGTACAGTTTTTACTCAGCCAACTTTGAAATTCAAACAACGAAGAGATCTAGAGCTTCTCTTATCGCTGCCATGCAGTTTGATCATATTACTTTTCCATACATTGAAGCTATATTTGCTCTCCGTTCACAACGTATACAATGAGTAGATGATCAACGAAGCACAGGAGATGCGAATTTTTTACGGTGCAGTAAACACAGCAGTTATTGTTTCTGGCTTGTTTTCTTCCTCTGACTCTGCAGTTTTCGCTTGAACGCAAAAATTTCGATGTACTGAAGTTGTATCGTAGCATATACAGGATACGTGAGAATTTAATTAAATGCAGTGATACCGCACTGCTTGCAACTATAAATTGATTGTTTATGTCATTTAAGGTAGGAGTTTTCTGCTCAAATGAATTAAAACATGGACCACTCATATCTAACGACAACTTTAGTTGGGCGTTGCAGCATATCCTTGAGAAGTATAGGTACTGGTAACGAAAGTATGATCAGTTAGGATGGTCATCACAAATTCCTCGCTGTCGTTTTTGACAGCATGTGCACTGTTCTATTAACTAGTGGATCCGTGATTGAAAAACTTCACGAAATGGTCGATATATTTGCTTAATATTGGCCGGAGCGGATTCTTCTCTTCTCTGACTTGCTTCTTCATTTTCATCATTGATCCTTTGCCGTGCTCTCATCCTTAGGTTCTGTTTTCTCTATTCTATTTCTTCTTTTACGTGCGTCTTCTATAATGACAGGCAGAAGTAAAAGGTTGAGTAAAACACTGCAATAAACTTGAATGCAACTCCAGTCAGCTTATGTGCAATGTGAGCGCACAGTAGCTATGATCGTGTCTGTCAAACTCAAGTATCTGCTTCAGTGAAGTGCTGAAATTTTGGCCTCTGAAGTATAAACTGCTCCGTCAATGGAAGTCAGCAAGCTAGAAGAAATACTTGTGTCTACGACCCGTGAAAATTATCGCCTCGCGAGTGGTTTGTTAATGATCTGTCGAATTTATCCGTCGTGACCTGAGAAAAAAAAAAGTTATGAAATCAGACTCCAGAAGCTGAAAATGTACTTTTTCTATTTCAGAAAGTGTATCTAGCAAAAAGGGCACTCAGATAAAGGAAAAAGGATCCCATTTTCACCATCTTTGGTAGCCTGGTCATCGATCTCTATGAAAACACAACAATTGCAAAATCCACAACTCGGCTTATTTTCCGCCTACGGTATCTACTTCATTAACATGCGGACATGAAAGAAATATATAAATAAATACACTTAGCGTTTTATTATATTAGGATAATAAGAACTAGTTGCTGATTACAAGCTACCAGAAACATAGTGTACGTATACCTAAATTTATAGGCATTTATCCGATGTTATCCGATACCGCTCAATATTCACTCATTGACAGCCGATAAATGCCTATTATTTTCTGATTGGGTAGCTTAGACATCGTCAGACTGACTGTCATTGTAGCTCGAAGTTTCTATTATTATATGAATTAAGCCGAGTACTTACTGCTTGCATTCTTATGATGAGGCCACACTAGAAATAGTACACCCAACTAATGAAAGGACGTTCAGCTCGAATGCTACAGCGGCACTAAGTGGAATTCAGTTGGAAGGATGCCCATAAAAAGTACTTAAATAGAACTACGTGCAAGCTGAACGTCCGCCCATTAGTTGAGCGTGAAATGGCATCAAGGAGATTTTATAGAAGGAGGAAACATAGTCACATTTCGCACAACTGCCAGGGAATTTTTTTTTTTTGCTATGATGCTCCCTTTCCACCAATTACGGGGTCCAAGTCATTTGTGCTGTTCAGAACTTCAGCGAGGATAGTTGGTATTGCCTCTTCAAATTTTATGGCAGGTGTTAGCAGCAACCCGATTAGGCTTGAAACAATTGAAAACTATAATTTATGTGGTAAGATTAACTTTCCACATGGATAATACAGTGCATGTCCGCTGTGTATTTCATCCTACATCTGGCTTTACTGTTTCTTTTTCTCTCTTGTACGGAGATTTGCACGGCAAAAAGTTAGTTGAACTCTGACATTTTGATTCATAAATCGCATTCAAAGCACGCAACTTACGTCTTGTTTTTTGACGCAAGCTCCTCAGGACTGTAGGTTTTACAACTTGCAGTCGTGTGTCAATATTGTAGACAAAGTAATAAATCTTCATTGTTGGTGAAGTTACTGATCGCCTCAACTTTGTTACTTTGTGTGAAAGCTCGGAAGCTGCACCATGATAGTGCCCATAGATATTCAGTAGGTCAGAAGTACGGCGTTCTTGTTGGTCAGTGATGGTGACAAGAGATTATTGAGAGGTTCCCTCACAGCGATCTTGCCAATAACATTGAAAATTATTGCTGATAATGTAACCTGAAAGTGGCAGCCGATATTAGGCATACACTTTGACGATGCATACAGGTATACAAGCAACCTGCTTATATTTCGACCTATATTATTCATAGGCAGTCGTTTATATGCAGGATAAAACGCCAGAACTACGTCGTACATTCGCAGCTGAACAGGTCTTGAGTTCCACACCCTGGCTTAGAAGTTCAAGGCATTGTTTTCCAACTTTTTAGGATACCCTAAAAATATCATTTTTCATGCAATACCAAAACGCCAACCGAAGGTCCGTACCTCAGGAATAATGGGGCGATGCGTAGGGAGGTATGCAGATGGGATGTAAATCTTCAGTGTTTTCTACGACATCGTGTTTTTGTAAAACAAAGACGGTAGCTCGTCCTTATCAGTAGCAGACGATACCTGTTCCAAGAAATCGCTCACTTCTGTCTTTGTTTTGCTACCACAGTAAAATAGAATTATACTGAGTCACCGGTTAACCAGGTCATTCAGTTGCGGGGCGATATATCAAGAGGTTAAAATTGTTTGTCACTCGAACAATAAAAAATTAGGTGTCACTCTATCATTGAGGAACGTTTCCAGTAAAAGTTTATTAATAGAAAATATCTTAGCTCAAGCTATAGAATTGCAGTGTTAGCTGAAATGTCAAAGAATGTATTTATTGTAGGGTGAACAGTTGATAGATTCGAAGATCTGAAATAGAAATATTTAAAAGATAGGCGGAAATGTAAAATTGAATTGGACGGAGAGAAGTAAACTTAGGACTAGTTCGTTTGGGCTGTCAAAGGCGATTTAAGCCAAGCCACTTGACTTATCCGGAAATGCAGACAGGAGCTTTAGCTTCGCCACTGAGAATCGTGTGGCAGGTGCTAAAAGCGGCCTGATTATGCTGAGCAGACTGAAATATCCATTCTACGGATTAACACTAAAGGCGTGATCGATTGCGCTCCAAAACTGAGCTTTCGAGGCTTGACTTGTTCGAATTTTAACGCAGGTGCACTGGTTTCGACCTCCCTGAATCGAGTTTCATGTATTGAGGCTGTGTAAGGTTACCCTTTAAACTGCGGGAAACTCTATCTGGTTCCATAAAAATGAGTTTGCAGATGGCTCTACGAAATCACGTTTTTCTAATTATTAGAACACAATTCACAGTGACGAAGCCAAAACTTCTGCCTGAAGTTCCGGACAAGTCGAACCTCGAAGGCCTAAGTTTGATACCCATTCGAACATGCCCTAGGTTCATGAACGTCTGGCAGGTTATCGAGTCAGTGTCAACGCCTGATATATGAAACAACAAGTCGAAGCCTAAGCACCATGGGTGGTAGGTTTGGACAACTCAAGCCCCAAAGCTTAATTTCGAAGCTCAGTCGAACGCACCTCGAGTCGGGCTAATGAAGTCAAGCTTGCTCGACTTGACTTGTCAAAAACTTCAGACAGGAATGTTGGCTCCCCGATCAGAATCGTGTTGCAAGTGTTAAAGGCTTTTTTAGTACACTTGAGACGGCTAGAGTTTCCATCTTACGAAGCAAGATTGAACTTTCGTAATTTTCAAGGTTCATCAATTAAAGGTTAGCGTCTGAAACTTGACTACACTAAGCGAAGCCAGAGCACTCGTCAAAAGTTCCTGATAAATCAAATATAAAGTCATAACTTCGATACCCAATCGATACACCTTATATTCAATATCTGTGCTAAAAACGCGGCATTGTGTTTCCGCTAAATAAAAACAAGCAAAATTTATTTTGATGGAAAATAAATAATCCGTTATCGTGACTTATCGCCGCAACCTATACACCCGACCACTCCACACTTAACAAAAGCTAACGGGCCACTGTGCCGAACCAGAAACACGTGCACTACCTGTTACTGACAGGCAGACTGGAGGGGAAGTGTCACGGCACATTATGTTAATCTGCGGAGGCGCGAGCTGGCGTGATGTAATGTTCCTATCTGCAGTCACGCTATGTGATGTTTGACGCGAGCGCTGCATGGTGACAGTAGTAGTGCTTGATCGCTGCCGAGTACTCCATCGTGGGGCTGGTAGCCCTTCACGAATACTGTACTTTTTACCCTCAAGTCGCTTAGGAAAGATTTGAAAAATTCTTACCTAAGACAGAAAAGAACATAAACCTTACTCAACACGGTTAAAAATTAATAATTCTTACCCTATTTTAACTTAAAAAACAAACCTCCCACACAACTGCTGTCAGGTGTTATTTACCGTTTCAAATGCAGAGGATGCAATGCCTCGTACATCGGTAGTACTGGACAACATTTCAATGCCCGCATTGACCAACATTTAGGTGTATCCAGCCGAATCGGTTTGCCCCTTGCAAAACATTCACATTCAGTTCCCCGCTTGGATGCTGAGCAAAACAACCATCCCATCAGCAAGAATGACTTCCCAATCATTGAATCTTCTAATCCAATACAGCTCACAACATTAGAGTCTCTCTACATTCATAGAACAAGACCTAGCCTCAACATTATGACCACAGCTGTACCGCCTCACAAAGCTCTTGATTAGCTACGCATCCGCCGACTGTACAGGAGCTGACATCCGGCTCCTCCACGCAGCCCTGTTCATTCGCCTCTTAGACTCCCCCCTGATCACGTAGGTATATGCTCCCCTCGCTAGGAAATATAAGAAATTTTAATTTTAGGTTGTAGATTCTCATTTTTACTCTCCTTCTGATGATGGGATTTTTATTTATCCCGAAATGTTAATTTTTACTTGTCGACCCTGTATTTACTATGATGCTTTGATACACATCAAGAAGTTGAGAAGTAAAAAACAATTAGAAATAATTGTACGTTACGAATTTAATCCAACTCTGTTACTGCGGCTCCGCTATATGCGATGGAGAAGAATTTATCTGTGAATACCGGTCTTTTAAAAGCATCAGAAGAACAAAACCTCAAAGAGAAATTTCGATGGTATGAGCGAACTGAAATTTATACCTTGGATGTCTGTCACGTTCCCCTTTCCTATACTCTAAAACTTTCGAATAGTAGCAGTAGATTACGTCGTAGTAATTAAGATGTTATTCTAGGACTGCGTCAAATTTATAAATCTCTAGAGCTTAGAGTAACTTTGTCTTTGAGGCAAGTAAGCAAGTTTGTTTTTTACTGAGAGATTACGTCGAACATTTTGCTGTACACTATAGATTGC
Organism: Parhyale hawaiensis; assembly: GCA_001587735.2. Taxonomy (NCBI): domain Eukaryota; kingdom Metazoa; phylum Arthropoda; class Malacostraca; order Amphipoda; family Hyalidae; genus Parhyale; species Parhyale hawaiensis. The sequence continues at coordinate 300,719 of LQNS02278177.1, read as the reverse complement.
TGTATATGGTAACACAATGCTTAATTTATATCACATGTAATAGTATTAAGTTCATCAGATGTAATAGTATTGAGTGACGAATACTTCATCTCGAAGGAAAAATATGAGTATTTTTATATTTCCAAGGTGTTTTTTTATGCGGACAAATTTCAACCATAGGTAGAAAAATTCAAAATAAATCGATTTTCATGAATGATAAAGTTCCCTAAACTCCTTAGTTAATGACTTAAACAAGTTTAAAGCTTTAAGTAGGATACAGTGTGCACGCCAAAGTTAGCACTAGTTTTGATAGTTCAGCATGTTTCCGACCTCACCAAAGCAGTTTCCATTATTTTTTATAATAAAAACTGCAAATATTTCATGGTTGGGAAAAAATGTCTGCAGTTTCAAACTTACTATTTAATGTAATCACACTACTGTATAGCGGACACTAGCTACGGCGTCAGAGTTAACATCCGTGTCGTTAAAAAAAAAGCAAGGGTTGCTCACCAGATTTTGGACCTCGTGTACAATTTTCAGAGTGGTTCATGCAGCAGAGAACAAGGGATCCCTACTTCTCCAAGCTGATTGAGTTCACAGATGAAGCGTATTTTACTCGCGATGGGGTTTTTAACATCACAATAATCATCATTGGGATCAAGCTTAATAATCCTTAAGTCATGCGTCCAATTAATCAACATCGATTCAATGTAAGCGCATGGGGAGGAGTGCAGTTCGGAAACGTGCTGAACGATCAAATTTAGCGCTAACACTTGCGAACACGTAGTTTCCTACTGAACGCTTTCAATTTCTTTAAATCATTATAACTCAAAAGCTAAGGAGTTTTGGGCATTTTATCATTCATGAAAATCGATTTATTTTGAGTTTTTCTACCTATGGTTGAAAAGCGTTCGCCTAAAAAACTCTGTATATATACATATATATTTTATTTGGTTTTTTTCAGTAAGATGTCAATTATTTTCATCAATACATATATATGTATATAAACCCCTCCCATATATATAAATGGAAGGGGCAATAAACGGCCGCCTACTAGGCCGCGTTGTTTTCAGGTGGGGATTGAGGTGTAGAAGAAAAGGAAGAGTTCTGTGCTTTCAATTATTGCTGTAGTAAGCGAGTTGTTAGTTTGTTGTTGTATGTATGTTGATGCTACGGTATTATGCAGCCGGGCTCTCGTGAATCAGGCGACCGGCCTGCAACCGGAACTGAAAGGCTGCATTAGAGCGCGGGAAAACCGCTGCTCAGAGAGTCGGGATTGGAAAAAGCTCTGCGTTTATAATAACTCTAACTGTAAAGACTCACCTCAGTGGAGCAGCCAGCCGAAAATTTCGAGTGGGGCCAGGACCCCCGACAACAATATTATTCCTACCTATTTAAACATTAGACATTGTATTAAAATCCGTATGAATACAGTTTCATTAGATGAAACTCATGAAAGGATAATAATATGCAATGTATTTTATGGTTGATGTATTGCATACTTGTAAGGAATGTCGATTTACAATTTTACATATGTAGCTATATACCATATACGGTATTGATAGTAATTCAGTATTTTCCTAATATCAGCTACCTCTTGAAAATGTTTTAAATCATAAAAAAAAAACTGTCAGTTGAATCTCGCATAACTAAGTATTACCAAATTCCTACCAAAACCATAGCATGTATCATGATTATATTCGCTGGCAAAAAATAATAATAATAATAATTATAAATGTTATATCCATTGTAAGAAAATAAACCTATACAAAAAACCTTTTAGGCATTCAGATATAAATATATATATAAATTTTTTAGATAAAACTCAAATTCCTACTTGATGCCAACATAACATTAAGGGCGTTACAAGAGGATATTCAGCTTTCGGTTGGGTTTTTGTGAACCAGTTGTTCTATAACTTCATCTGGTGTAGGCATCAGTGGGAAGCCACGATGAACGACATCATTGCCAAACCAGATAAATGGTCTTCACCCATTGTTGACCGTAAATAAGTTTTCAATCTTTTGAGACAACTGAAGGTTCTCTCAGCCGAAGTCGCTGATACTGGCAATGACATCAGAATACAATCCAATATTGTGATGCTGGGATAGAATTTCGCGATCCCTTGTAGCGCCAAGACGTCCTCACATATTCCGAGCCTGCTCACATCATCTGCTCATGTCCACAGAGCTTAACCCAGGTAGCTATTTCAGCATCTACCTCAGCAGCAGAACCAGGCAAATCGTCGCTGTAGAACAGAACAGCCTCAGCAATTGACTTTGATATATCCTTATCGACAGATTTTGGAATGATCGCCTGTAGAGCTGCTGCAGAAGTTACGTGAGGCTGAAATCTTTCGGAGAGTTGCTCGATAAGGCTGTGAAGATATGGAAGAAAAATAGCAACACTGTAGTAAAAATACGCGTCTGAGACAGGTTGATTGATCCGGTTCTTCTGCCGTTTGTCGTTCTAGGTAATGAAAGCGCTCCATCAAGCAATAGTTCAGCTTACTGAAGAAGAACTAAGCAGGTAGTTTCAGCAGAGAATCGCTTGTCCTTTAGAACTGCGATCAGGCGCTGCACTTCTTCGACACATGCGACAAGATACTCAACTTAGGAATACTCAACGCTCCCTGCATTATATAGGTTAATGTATAATTTGTCTTTAAATGTTCTTGCAACAAAGCCAAAAATATACTGTTATATATTCTCCAGTACTTGTTGAGATGCCTTATGACGAGACAAACGTAATCAATTAGACAATTACATAGCCTCTTCCACAGTGGTAAATGGGTGAAAGTCATTAATATTATTATTATTAATAATATAAAACAGTATTTTGAAGAACCAAAATAATATCCACCTAAATTACACAATTCTAAGCAAAAAGGAGTTTTAAATTAAATTAATGAATGTGGTTGTAAATGGAAAAGTTTCTAGTATTGTATCTATAGATACATTGCAGTATTTGGTATCTGTATCTAGATACATTTGAAAAACTGTATCTTGTATTTGTATCTAGATACATTTAAGGCTGTATCTGGTATCTAGATACATTTTTGAGTTTCTATGCCAAGCTCTGAAAATGAATTAAAGTTATTCCCAATATAGCAACAACTCCCACGCTTCATCAGAACCTACACACAGACATTCGCCGCATTTGGGAGCCCAAGCGTGGTTACCCCTGCAGGGGCCCACAACAGCAAGCGTCCACCTGAACCAAAGGCATGGAGCACCGGGCAGCACTATCGTCTCTCACGACGATTTTGCGTTCAGGTAAGCTTTCCTGCGTGCGCCACCACTAAAATAAACACTACCAAGGCAAACCTAACCTAGCTTAACCTAACCTAGCCTAACCAACCCTTACCTAACGTAACCTCCTTACCTAACCGTTTAAACTAACCTAACCTTACCTAACCCAACCTAACTTAACCTAACCCAACCTAACCCAATTTAACCTCTCTAACCTTACCTAACGTTACCTAACGTTATCTAACGTTACCTAAAGTTACCTAACGTTACCTAACATTACCTAACCTAACCCATCTTAATCAGTGATACAGCGAGCAGCGTGGCGCACGTACCAACTTGAACGCCGCTCACGCGCACACGAGCGTACACAAACACGCACACAAGTCGTCGTGAGAGACGATAGTGCGCACCGGCCAAGCACCACCACAGCTGAGAGCACAAGCATGATCACAACTCTCCACCACAGTGGCATCCCCAAACACAACGAATATCCACCCAGAACAACCCCACAACAGAAGTATTTGATTAGGGCAATTAAGTATAATGATATACTAATATAATTCACGGGAATTCCAATTATAATATCAGACGGTAGCAACGTCGCCTATTTACCAGTAATGAACCCTCTCGTTGAATCAACCGTATATGAGAAACCCTACAACAGAAATTGTAAACTTCTCAAATTCCAATTCCATTAGCAGGGTGATGTGCATCAGGGCATGGGCAGACCCGCAACATCATATCTTTGGATCGATATACCTGCATAGCTCTAAATAATACATGTTTTGCCACCACATGGTGGCCGGTCACAGCAAACACACGGGAGCAAAAGCTACTCGGGTCATTCGACTATACAAGACACTGAAAACTCACCTCTGCATCTCCCCAGGCCCCGACACCCCCAGTGCAGCCTGTGCAGGACAGCCAGACCAGGGAGGTATCCACACCAGCCACAGGTACCAATTAATCCTTACACAAAAAAACTAGACTACAAATACCTAAATCATGCTAGTTCTTGCTGCGAAGCCCTAGTAAGTCAGGGACTCCTTAAACAGTGTTAAACTCATCTATCCCTAATAGCCACCTCTTTCTTACCCCCACACTCTTGCCAGGTACTCCTTGACACACTCAATCATCCTCACACTTGCCACTCCATCACATCCAAGCATTCGAGTCAACCATTCCAGGCCCGTTCTCTCGTACACCACACCTTCTTGTGCACCCCACTCTTCCAGGACCACTTGCATCCTCACCCCTCGTTCCTGTGAATATGCTGTACACTCCAAGATTAAATGTTCTACACTTTCATCCTTACCCCAGTCACACAATTGGCACCCTACCGATAGGTGCGAGCATTCACGCTGAGAGACTGAGACCGTGCTTAGAACAGCATGTCGCCACCTCTACTTCCATCATACCAACATTCCTACTTAGGACATTCTTTATTCCTGTACCATACTAGAGTCGACTTTTCCTCCATACCTCCTCTCCATTTATTTAGTCCGTATGTCTGCACTCGGCTATCAATTTCTTTCCTCCACTGCAGCACACTCCAATCCAGACCTTACCCTGCTTCCACAAGCACTCGCCATCCATCTCTATCCAGTCCAGGTATATGGTGTGCCCACCTAACGTGCAAGCCACAAACATCAACTGGACGTCTACAACCCAACTTACTCTTTGACTTTGATTTGGAGTCTAACTTTAGTTAGGGCTTTTAATTCAGCCGAATACTCCCCACACGCCTCAGAAACACCCCCACCTTGTGGTAAAAGTTAAACGCAAAACATAAGATAAACAACAACTGTTGCACTACTCATGCTTACCTTCAAGTCTTGGAAGATGGCTCTTATATTTGAAGAGCGCGTATTTATTTCGAAAATGATACTCATTTTAATGCACTTTCACTTTTTAAAAACAC
>LQNS02278177.1:276100-287011 GCA_001587735.2 Parhyale hawaiensis | reverse complement strand
ATAATACCAAAAAATAGGCACATTTTCATGCAATTTTCCCATTTAAAAAATTCCTAAACTTTGAGTTTGGGGAATTAAAATTTACGACTTGCAGGACATATTAAGTATTTCTTTGGCTACAATTTAAGCCCTAGCTGATCTTCCTAGCATCAATGGTTCATCTTGCAGCAGTTTTTTAATGGAGGGGTGTAAAAGTGATCGGAGACTAAGCTGGTGATCGGAGACTAACGCCTTTACCCTATACCAGTGGGTCTGTGAGGGGTCGTAGCAAAAAAAAAAAGCCGAGGAAAAAAAATTTGAGGTGAAGTAACTCTAGTAACTAGCCCTACCTGCACAGGGGGCAAGTACAGAGTTATCAGATTTTAGTAGTTCTTATAGCTACCAACATGCACAAGTGAGGTGTTAGTATTAATTTTTCTTAAGAGTATACTACAGTCTACACTGATGTACCAAGACAAATTACAAGAGAACTACTGAGGGTCAGCTCTTATACTTACACAAGAGCATATCCCACCGTTTTGACCAAGTCTATAAAAAAAGGCAAGAGTACTTACCTGTTAGCTACCTACTAATAAAGTGTGACGGCTCACTGTCTTCCTGATATGGAAAAACCCCCTAAAACGCGAGTCGTGGTGCTATCTGACAGAGGTACTCTACCTTTCGCTTATCACTACAAAAGTGTTTGTTGGAACATTCATTCTACCTATTCCACAGGGGATTTTGCATCTGGCCGCAATTTCTGCTAATAAGGTTAGTTTTGTAAACTTAGGTAGGTTCTCTGTTTTCCCCTTCTGTTCCTCGAGGTGGGCTGTCGATCAAATAGCCGACCTAGTTCATGGGACTTCTCTACTTTCTCTCGTGTGGAAGGCCTCAAATGGGGCCGTCCACTTGAGTGTCATTTTCTATTCTTTGCGCCTTTTTCCCACCAATAGTAGCACACTGAGCCTACTGAGTTTTTCTGGCAGGAATGCCAAGATAAAATATTCCTACTGATGAAAAGAGTTTTATTTTATTTTTTCAGTTCAGCTTCACTCTGGATTTGCTTTGTTGTGTCTAGGGTGGTAACACACTGAATCTCATAGTTGATAATAATAATTCATGTTGCACTCCACTACCTATATAGATATATTGTCTAAGCTATTGTATCCTGTTGGAATTTTTATGTGCAATATTTTGTTGCATTAGCATTCTTTCTTATAGGCTTACTATATATGCACACCTATCAATAGGCTAATGGATGCAGCTAGCTATAGGCCTATATTCTTGTATATCTCCTTGTCCAGCAACTATAGTATTGTAAATTTTTGTGTTGCAGGCCATGTTTAGGTAAATCTCTTCCAAAAGTCTTTCAGTTACTGAGATCTGCTGGGGGTAGAATGGAGGATCTGCTGGTGGATGCCCTTGAGTGCTCGGTATGTCTGAACCAGTTGGACAGCACTGCTCGTGTGCTTCCCTGCCAGCACACATTTTGTTATGGGTGTCTCAATGACATAGCAAGGTCTCAGAAGGTGAGTAATATTATGTACCTATCTAGGTAGCTAGGGCCTAGTTCATATATGGTATGGTAGCTAATTATAATTTCAGCTGGTTATTTTTATAGGTACATGTCTGCCTCAACCCAATTTTGCAGTGGCTCGCTCCTGCAGAGTACCTCTGTCAGTAGCACGACGATCTCACGCTGTTGGCACTTGTCAGATCGTCTCCGCTCAAGAGGACAGTTGTTAGTCATCACACTTTCTATATTGATAGTTAGGTACTGTACCTTCCTCACCCTAAAAACTCATTTTAACACTGTAAGAATGGAGATTTAAATTTGTTGAATTACCGACCGCTAATAGTATTTTTAGAAAGGTCCGGATTTGATGTTCTAATTCAAGTTCCTCAGCCCGGACTTCTGGGTGAACCTCTTTTTTTTTTTTTTTTTTGAGATCTGGGACTTCACCAACCTGTCGGCCTCCTTGTCAGCAGGCGCCATCTTGGATTTGGTCAAATGTCCCTGCACACTCTGCCATAGCTTCAGTTTCTGACGACTCACGCCAGTGACAACATGTGTGCTCCTCTCCTCTCATCTAGTCAGTGTACAGTGGCTCTAACTCTTAAAACTTTCAACTTTGGTCGAGAATTAGTTCTTTTACATTCTCGATAGTCCCCTTGGCAGGGACTGTAATTCAAATACAGTGAAGAGAGCTACACTTAGAAATTTTTGCTGAGTTTTTCAGATCTTGAAACTAAGTCTGTTTCTGGAAGTATTGCTAGTGCAATACTGGAAAACTTTATTTCAATTATTCTGTGGAGTTTTTGGAAATAATTAGAGGAGAGGAGTTTATGGGGCAGTTCCAGTGTGCCGGCTTCTGGTGATATGCTATATAGCTAAGTGAAGTATTGTAGTTTTGCCTGTGCCCTTTTTAGTGTTGTGCCATAATTTATATACAGTGGAATCACGTTTTCCCGGAACCCGGACTTCTCGTTTTCCCGGACTATTTTTACTTTGCCGGGGTTTTCCCGGAACGTTCCGGGAAACTGAAACCAAGCCGGAACACCGGAAAACTTTGGTATTTCCCGGAAAAAGTCTGGCAGAAGTTCTGGACTTTCAAAAGATTCCCGGAAGTGATGCTGCGCAGATACTGAAGTTCGCCTATTGCGCAGCGTCTCTTCCGGGAAATGGAAGGCAACCTCCATCATTTCCGTTCAGTTGTAGTCTGCACATTGTGGTGTTTGTTTATGAAGTGCTATTTTAGTAATTTAAATTTATTTGTTTAATTCTGGATTTTTAATGTGAATGGGATGAATCCCGTAAGTTGCAATAACACTAACCATTGTAGCAGCACAAACCTGTTCGTGCGACCACTCACAAAATCGCGCAAGTGGCGATAGCACTAATACTAGCATAGCAGCAGAAACAAGCTTTCTTGTGCAGGATGGCACTAACATGAGGTGACTGCCCCCATAAAGATTTTGTGGCTTATGCAATTACAGAAAAAGTTATTGAGGAAAATAGTGCGATCGCGTGGGTGCGACTACTCGCAAAATCGCGCAAGTGGCGATAGCACTTATACTAGCGTAGCAGCAGAAACAAGCTTTCTTGTGCAGGTTGGAACTAACATGAGGTAACTGTCTTCAAAGATTTTGTGGCTTATGCCCTTACAGAATAGGTTATTAAGGAAAATTGGGAGATAACGTGGATGCCATCACTCGCAAAATACTGTAAGTCAGGATAGCACTGATACTGCCTCAAGTTTTTGGTACTTCTTGCATAGATTTGCATGTAAAATGCTGTGTGGACTGACAATTCCGGAAATAGCTTCAATTCGGTTCACCAATGCGCTCCAAACCAAGGTTTTTCTGGCATTGAATTTTCCGGAAATTGTTTCCATTTACCGGACAGACGTCCGGTAAAAAGGGGGTTTTCCGGGAATTGAGATTTTCTCGTTTTCCCGGAAATTTCAGTTTCCCGGAAGAGGCTTTCCCTGTGCTGTACGGGAAAACGGGGTTCCACTGTAATTATTTTGCATTGGCTTGCTCCGGCAGAGTACCTCTGTCAGTAGCACTAAGAATCGCATAGCCGAGACTCCTCCATGACAGGAGGACAGGTCAGAGTCGTTGCATTCAAAGACAGATAAGAACTCTTTTGGAATTTTCAAAACTTGTTCAATTTTCAACATTTCTAAGGTACTTCATCAGAATTCAGCCTAAAGTCTGATCTGAGTTTGCTGCTAGGTGTTTCCAGGAATTTTAGATGAAGAGTCAGATTTTTTTATACAGTCATGCCTAATTGCAACTTTCTTTATTCCTCTTTGGTGCCCTATGTAAGGCCGGCCTGCACCTTCCAGCCTCACTTTAGGACGACTCGCGATAGGGTGAACATCTCAGCAGCTCTCCCCCTCCTCAAGATGTAAGATTTAACTTTTCAAGTTGCCGGTTTTCAGTGCCTAATGCCTTAATCTTCATTTGGGTCATAACTTTAAAACTCTTAACTCAAATTCAGCTAGTGCCTGTGGGACTTGGAAAAATTTTCTCCTCCATCAGTATGGACTGAGAAAATTATTCTCAACCAACCATTTGGACTTGTTGGAGTGTGTAGGCTCGATGACAGCCTCAGAATCGATAATCCGGTCAACACTTAGCCTGAATCCTGGATTGGACTTAGGCTATATCTGAGGTCACTTAGTACTTTGAGGGCTTTTGGAACTTTGAAGTTTTGTACTTAAGCCTTCTTTGGACTTAGTCCTTCGTTTGGACTTAGTCCCAGCACTACCAGGCACTGATGACCATTAGCCTACATACTGAATGGGTCTTTGGCTATAACTGGAAATCTTCTATGCTTCAAGTGTTCTACTTTGTGAAAGACTTTAACTTTAATTCATTTGGATTCATTTTTTAACTTCGCTGAAACACTTTGAAGTTTTTGCAAGTTTTCAAATTCGGTACCTATTCTCTTTTGAAATCCCCTCCACTCTGTGGACTTAGTCTTGTTTACTGGTATGCTACCCCAGCTATCAGAAGCAGACAGGAGTCTAGTGTGGGGTTATTGAATATTCCAAATTAGAATTGGAATTTGAAAAATAAATGGAAACTTCAGTATTAAAGGACTACTTTCTCAAATTTAATTCCAATTTTCAAAGTTTTTGGAAGTTTTAGAATTTGGTGTTCTTTTTTGAAATTCCTCCACCAGGTGGGCTTCGTCTTGTTTCCTGGTACCCTTTGGAGTTAATCAGAAACAGACAGGAGTTAAGTGTGGGGTTGTTGAATATTTCAAATTGGATCCTAAATTTGAATAAATGTAACTTGAAATATTTGTGGATAAATTCTCAAATTTTATGACAGCATTGGTGAGCTTCAACTCTAATGGGTTTAGCCCAGGGCATGGAAGCCTCTAGGTTCAGGGGAGTCACGGCTTTGTCCTGCTGGGGTCCTGGGGCCCCCGCTGCTTCGATTCTGAACCGAGCGTGGGACCTATGTGTGGAGGTCCCGTTGTACTTTGAACTCTTGCTTCCAGGTTCGGTCGAGCTGGCAGTGCCCTTTAGCTGCTCTTTCCTCCCGAACTTGCTACTGCCCCATTCCAGAGGGGGAGCCCATTGACATTGTCCGGATGTAGCCCACTGCGCTTGGGAGTGTTGAGGTCAGGGGAGCCGCAGCTTAGTCCTGTGAGGGTCCTGGAAGCCTCACTGCTACGATCCTGACTCCTGCAGGACCCCCGAGTGGGGGTCCCACTGCACTATAATCTCTTGCTTCCTGGTTCGGTCGACATGCTTACGTGGAGTTACTGCTCTTTCTCTCTCTCTCTCTTTCCCGAATCTAGATATGGCTCCCCATCGAAGGGGGGCCCCTCCATTGACTCAGTCGAGATGTAGCCCTATTAAGGTGGAAGCGGCTAGGTTCAGGGGGAGCCATTTCCTGATACGGTAGGGTCTGGAGGGCCCACCTGCATCTATCCTGAACCTAGCAAGGGAATCAGAGATTCTGAAGTCCCAGGGAGGACTCTCCTGGTTCGGTGAAACTGGTGGCCGGGGGTACAGGGTACTACCTACCCTTTGTCTCCCGAACTTTGCGACGGCACTGCTATGGATGTAGCCAAGAACCTTTGGAAGTACACCAGGTCACTACACCTGAGAGAGTTCACCTACCGTTACCTTGGTATACGGTCATAAACAACGCTCCGGGTAACACCCAGGCTCAGTTCAGCAGCTATACCTAGGCACCAGGGTCTGTTGCTCATGTGTTTTTGAGCCAGAGCCTAGCGTGTACCTCACAGTCGAAGCCCCGGGGCTTGTAGAGAACCCAACTACGGAAAATACTACCCACACGGAAGTGGCCAGGAATCGCCTATCAAAACCTGCCCAACTGTGTTCCCACAGTTTAGTGGAACTTACGATTGCAGGACAATCACGCAAGGAGATCGGGCTGTTAGAGCCCTCTCGCCTATATCCGGCATGTACCCCGGGCCTCCCTAGGGGGGAAGCCGGCGGCGATCTGGCTCAATGCCGATGGATAGACTGAGCAAACAGCTAGTCGAACGTAAGGCGACCTACGCCCCAGGCAAACTACAGTCAGCACAGGGGGCCGGCGAGCCTGTCGTAACAAGAGAATCTACTACGCTCGCCCCTGGAGGGGCAGCTAAAATGCAGTGGGAAGGCAGTCCCGAGCAAGGGGCGGGTTCCCGCCCGAGGGGCCTCCCAACATACCGTCTCGAGAAACGTTCACCTTCACTTGACGTCTCTAACCGCACCGACAAAGGAAGTTCCCATGCTCATCCAAAGGCCTTCGGTTGGGAAGGCAAGGAGGACTTTTTTTGCGAGCCACAGGGTACCGCTGGGTGCGCCGTCGCTCCTCCCGTGGAATCGAGGTAGCTAGACTGGCTAGCAGGGAAGCCGCCTGTAGCTCAGGTAAAGCAGCTCCTCCGGACTGGCTACGGCCTCGTTGGGCAGAAGGCCCTACACCCCCAGTCGTTGCCCTGAGAGCTGCTTTAAGCGTCTGCCAAGCGGTCCCCCCAAAGGCGGTAATAAGTCTGACCTTGGGGCAAACTGCGCAAGGTCGGGGTGTATCCAGGCGTCCCCAGTCGAATGTTCGGCGTTATGGGAAACTGTAATTCTGGGTTATCCAGGGTGTATTGTCCCTAGACCTCACATAACAACCAGTTTACCGGAAGCCTGCACTCCTCCCCCGCACTACGGTTTCCTAAACGCACTCCTGGGTGTGTTTTGCTCTGTGCACAGGAAAGTCCTCCAAGGACTTGTCCTGCGTCTACTGCACTGATTTTGGAAACGAGTTCGTACGGTCCAAGAGCTCGTGGACAGCTATCTGTACAGGCTCCTACCCCTCTGTTGAGATTAGAGGTGTACCGATACTATCGGTATCATGTATCGGCCATTTTTTTGGGTATCGGTATCGGCCAAAAAAGGGTCAATTTGGCCGATACTGCCGATACTTTGAGAAAAACGATGCTAGTTTGAATTCGGTGGACGCGGCGACTTTCGTGCGCCAAAGTACAAGAAGCGGTTGTTGAAATACATTAAGTAATTCAGAGCATTCGTTGTTTGTTCGTTCAGCAAGATACTAAAATACAATATGTAATGAAAATATTACCCAGTAAATCCTTAACAGAGCAGGAAGATTTCTGAGCTCCGCCTAGTGATAATACAGTCACGCATCAGCAGCTAACGTCAGTGTTGTCCTACTACAGGAGATCTAAGAAACGCAGCAAAAACGTATGCAAAAGCTTCGTTTCTTATAGCAACTGCAAGTCAAGTGGAAAGTTCTGCTAATTGCAGAAGCTAGGATGTAGTTGAACGACTGCACTATATGACGAACACTAGGCAGTGGGAGTACGATATTGAGGCTCTAACATCGCGGACGTAGCTGCAGTGGGAGAACGATAATTAGGCTCTAACATCGCGGACGTCGCAGGTCCGATTATTGAAAGGTAGCTACTTCATGATTTACAGTTATAGAAAGTTGCTTTAGCATAACTGTACATTTTCGGCAGTAAGTTACTTACTTTAGCATCATTTTCTATTGTCGAGATATCTTTATTTCACTTCCGACTGTTCATCCTTTTAGTACTTTTCCCCACCGCATGGTAGGCATGGCTTAAACCAAATTATAGCCTCTATTTCTGTTACTATTTCATAAAGCCGCTTTTGCTGCAGCTACGGTACTTTGTACCAAATGAGTTCTGTCCAGCTCTCCATTAATTCTGTAATGAACTGCAGTGCATGTATACTACACGGTCTGAAGCAAAACTGACATATGTTCATCTCCCTAACTGCGGGCAAGAAAGGGTTGAAATTAGTTCACACAATGGTTCTAAAAGGTTAATAAACGCATGTCTACATGCAAAACATTTGCAGCACTGTTCTCATGAAAGATTGAGAGGTGTGGTGGTCATATAACTGCGAACTTCAGCGTCAATGAGAGCATAGTCGAACATCAAATTTCTGTAAGAAACGCTGCAAGCTCTATCCAATTCTGGTCAAAAATATACTTTGCAGGTCGTCCAACGTCACTTGGATTGGCTAAGTTTGCATTCATTTGGGTATTTCTGTGATGATTTTTGCGCCGCTCATACGTTTTGTCGACTCGCGCTTTGTTTGGGTGCTTTTCATCGCTTAGGTTTCACGATTTGACATATATCAGGCGTGTTTAATTGGCGTGCTTCCAGTGATGTATCTGATCAAATTACCTAGTTCGAACTCAGCAAACTTCATACTCAAAACTAACTTTACTTGCCACATCGGATCAACGTCCAGGTATTAGCTACATGTGTTACTGAAAGCAACATTCAGACAAAGATCAGCTAGATAATCTTATTAGTCTACAATTTTTTGAAATTATTTTGGATTAATCAATTTCAATGGCTCTGCTTGCTTTAGCTTAATTATTTTTAACAGTAATTTTATCACGATTCACTCGCTACCAAACACTAGGCTTATGTCAAATTGCGAGGAGAAAGAGACATATAGAATGCCTAGAAACATGTAATAACCTGTAACACATGCACCAGTGTTCACCCATAATTTTCATATGTATTCTCATGGAGTTTATTTATCATGTCACTTGGTTTTGATGAAAATAATTATCTTTCAACAAAATAGTCAAATTAATTTATAAGTATCCTCATTGATATTGCTTTTTTCTAGAAAAGTACTGGGTATTGCATCGGTAAAGCATTGGCAATTTTAAGGTAGTCTCGGTGTATCGGTATCGGCTGATTGCTAGGTATCAGTATCGGCAGCAAAAGTGGTATTGGTACACCCCTAGCTGAGCTGAGGTAGAGTCCTGGGCCTCTTATTATATTGGGTCCCCGTTTTTGTGGTAGATTCGGAGGAACCCTAAAAAAAAAAAAAGAAAAATTGACGAGAACATAAGCACCAACTAGCAAACAGTTCTAACTTCCTGATTAGCAAAGACATGCTAGTGTCATGGAAGTACTTCGTGATGATGACCCTGTATCCGGAGCAGAAATGGGATTTGTAGTAGCTAGTCTTCATGTTTCAGTTCTAAGTATCCTTGGAGAAACTTCCAGTACCAAGGAATGCAAGAAGCCGACTCCAAAAACTAAAAGTTGTACCCAATGCAGGGTGACTTCCGTTACAGTGAAAGTGCAATGTTTAGTAACATGCTGCTGTAGGATTAGTAAACAAGCTCCAGAAAAGGCTCTATATACAAGTCAAGCACTATATAATGGCCCAGATAGGTAATATAAGGGCTTCGAGACTTGCTCAAGCTCGTAAGATGACTGGAGCTTTTCCTGATAATCTCAAGTGCTTGATAGCGTGCGCTCAGTGAGCTTTTCTCCATCCAGATGTGTTAGGTTTGGGAACGCATTACCGGAGGAGGTTGTGTTGTCTCAGTCCTTGGATGTTTTCAAGGGACGTCTTGCTCGTCACTTGGGGGAGGTGTTGTTTGATTACCTATGTGTGATGTCTATGTGTTGCTGTGCCTACCTTGATGGTTGGTTGCTTTGTGGGTTTTGGTGTTGTGAAGGTGGGGACTCCAGCTGCAGTTTGTCCGTTGGCTGGCTGTATGGGTGTGGCGCCGCTCTGGTGTTGTGTTGTGTTTACCCTTTAAGGAGTTACCTAACTTACTTGGGCTCCATTGTGGTAACTATCCCTCACCCTCCTATGCTTGCACTGGTGCTCTGCTTGGCTGTGGTGATGCTTGCCTCCTTGTGGTGGGATTGCTGGAGTTGCTACCTGGTGGTGCTCCATTTATGTATTATATGTGTTGTTTGTTGTTGGAGACCTGATGGCCAACTGCGCACCTCTCCGGCTCGTTGGTGGTGTGTGCTTGTGCGTTCCCTTGCTGGTGCCGGCGCGCAGGGCCGTGCTTGCCTCCCTAGTCTGGCTGTCCTGCTCTGGGCCGGCCCGGGCTTGCCTGGCTGCAGAGGTGAGTTGGCTTAGTCTACATGCTATTTACAGAGCACATAGGTATTTACTAGAACTGGATAGTTGGGTGCCTGTAAATCGCTATGGTACCATACCCCAGAGCATTAGAGCACATTTATGATGTGCTCTATGCATATGCAAACCACTCTACAAAACGAAAGAGTTTGCCGCATGAATCTCAGAGTCAAGTTAACGATTGGGCTAAGAGCGATGCAAACTGGTATACAGTTTATATAAGTGCTCACCTTTTTAGAAAATTCCAAGCACAGAAGTTATCTTGCAAATTGATTAGCACATTAACGTATATTTTGAGAGCTTGGCTCTGTGGCATGGACATAAAATTCCAAAAACGCTATAGTGGTGACACGCTCTGTATGAAGCTTGTGTTTAGCTACATAGTGATTCCCCCTGACATGGTGATTACATCATTATACAGGGAACGCTATAAGGTATTCGTAAAGAAAGTGTCGGGTAACCTTGTGACAAGGTAAACGAATTAACCCCGTTTTATTACGAATTGCAGAAACCCAGAGCATAAGCACACTATAAATAGGGACAACATGCAGCTCATGAAGAGTTTTCACCCAGCAGACAGGAAAACCTAAGTGGGCTTTCCTGAACGACCTCTATGCATCTGCAGAACATGCAGTTTATAAGCACTGTAGATTGGTCAAGTGTTCATTAAAGCTTGCGTTTTCCTGGTAAATATCTAGTGCATCAGAACTATATGCACTTCTATACAGGTATAGGCACTACATTTCTGTGTGTTGTGCCCATTGTGGGCTCGGTGTCTCGCACAGAAATATAAAGGGAAGTAGCTAATGACGGCAAGGGGTACAGGTCTACTAAATCGAATTAAGGTAGACTTTTCCTTGTCTGTGGGCTGAAGGCTCTGGAGGTCAGATCTTGTTGTTGTTGTAGTTACGTAGGGGGCGGCTCCGGAGGGGGTCGGGCGTGTGGCGGAAGGTATGAGAAGGAAGGTAGGGAAGACAAGAAGTCATGCACAGATAGAGGGCTGTCCCATAGA
>LQNS02278177.1:246446-273055 GCA_001587735.2 Parhyale hawaiensis | reverse complement strand
GGGGGGGGGGGGGGGGGGGGGGGGGGGGGGGGGGGGGGGGGGGGGGGGGGGGGGGGGGGGGGGGGCTGAGGAGCACAAATGGGGCACCTCCAATCTGGGTGGTCAGATCTTAGAGCCTAAAGGCGGGGTAGATGAGCCTAACCAAGTTCTCACAGTGGATATCACCAGGTTAACAAAAAGTCTGGAGCACTGCACTTGAAAGCAGGTGGCCAGAATCACTTAGTCACGAGTCAAAAACTTCACTAGAGATGTGTTGGCATATACCCCATATATGATTAGACTCCGGGTGAACCAATTTTAGGCCGGCTCTTTTGAAATCCACAAGAGCCGATTCCACAAGCTCCACTTGTAAAAAAACGGAAGCCACGACCCATCATTGTGTCAGTTCAAGAACTCATCAACCCCATCCACATGGGGACATAGGCTGTGGACGTATTCAGGATTGGGGCCTAGAGGCACCCTTTTTTCTAATACCCTCTCTCTTGCTCATACTTAGTACTTAGATGAGTTCTGTTTGTGGAAAATCTTCAAGACAGACTAGACACAACGGGACAATAATACCTCATATATTTTTGCTCTATAGTCCCATGCAAATCTTAAAGAGGCCTCGCTCCTTTCTTTGGCTATTCCGGGACCGTAGTGCTGGTGAGTGAACTGCCAGAAAGGGGCAGAGATGGACTGACTCAATCTTAGAAATAAGGGATATGTACGAATTTTCTGACTTTTCAAAATTCGAAGCTACGCTACAGGTATTGCAGGGCAGTTCCCATTTATACTGAGCAGTGCAAAAAGGAAAGTCTGTGAAAGGCAGTCTGTCAGTAATGTCTAGTTCCACTTTGGGGGCGGAGATCAGATGGTTGTGGGACGAGACTGTTTGATATTTTCAGATCTTATCCAATAGAACCAAAAGCAGTATTGATACAAAGAAGCTATGCGGAGGTTGTCACAGATCTAGGATAGGACTAGGCTGCATCTCGGTGGGCGACCAGCATAAGGGGAATTTACCCCCTAAAGGATGAGGCCGAGCTTGATATCCTTTAGCCTTAGGGTGGGCGTTTCTGCTTTCCTAGAACTGGATTTCCAGGAAGCCTTGTGGCAAAATGCTTTCCCAAAAATACTAAGTATCTTTATCTACTTACTCACTTGAAGAGTCATGCCAAAATCCATTTCTCTAATCCTCGACATTAACGCATTAATTCTGAGGAGGAAATCACAGTCTCGGAATCTTCTTAAGCCAGTGTTGAATCCAGGTTGTCTAAACCGAGAAAGGCGTTGGGTAATTCCTTGAGCCTCTGGCCTTTAGCGGAGGTTTCCGCTTAAGGTGGAGAGTAAGAACTAAGGATTTCCCTTGGCGGGAATTTCAGTGTAGAAAATTGGGTCGTTCAAGATAGATTTTCCTTCCACCCGAGTAAAGGAAGAGCAGACCGTGAATAACTTCAGGCCTACCCAGGCAAGAAATCGCAAGCCTCAGGTAATTGGAAGAGTACAGGTTTACCGTTTATGGTATTGTGGATTAGATTATTGACAACGTCAGTCAGAGGACCACTATTACAATGCTGTGTTTAGGGCTGGATGACAGTTTTCCTGTTTGGTCCAAGCTAT
This sequence comes from Parhyale hawaiensis, assembly GCA_001587735.2. Classification (NCBI taxonomy): domain Eukaryota; kingdom Metazoa; phylum Arthropoda; class Malacostraca; order Amphipoda; family Hyalidae; genus Parhyale; species Parhyale hawaiensis. The sequence goes on along the minus strand of LQNS02278177.1, from coordinate 271,453 downwards.
GAGAGGGCCGTTTCCAGAACAGAAAATCCTGGTATGTATGTAAATCTAACCGATAGAGTTTGTGCCCTGGTGTTATTTTTGCAGACACACCTGCGGTTCAGTTTAAAGATAATCCTCATAATAAGGGGATTCTGATTTTAGTACACTCCTTGTTCCTGCTAAGACAGTCAGAAGTTTTCATTATACCATTAATATCCCGGCAGCGGCCCAGGGAGGCCACCCTCTTGTATATGAAAGATGATACTTAGTGGTAAAATCGACTCAACATGGAAAAAAATTAGACCACATTGATTCCAGAGTAGGCAAGGCCAGTGGGAGGAGTTTTGGCTATGGTAACAGTGTTATAGATCCATACGGGGCGGAGACCTTATAGTCGGCTCTAAAAGCAAACTAGGAACTAGTCTCTCTGGTTCTAGGGGTTTTCAAGGGTACCCTTCATTAAGGACTACCAATTTACCCAGAAAATTGATCGATTTTCAGCAGGGCTAAACAGTGATAATTCAGGAGTGAGACCTGAATAGGTCTCAAGTTTTTCCCCTCCAGGAGAGGGGCAGTCCTGAGCTCCGGCTTAGTGTTTTAGTAATGATAACAGAATGAAGACAGACTAGGCCAGGATCCCCTCTTAATAAGGAAACCATGTGGCCGTAGTGAGAAGTGAAGCTCCGGGGAAACACCGAATGCCAATAGGAAGTTTACCCCTGGGAGAACCCTCTTAAATCTACAGATCGTTATCAGTAGTACAAAATCTGTTATTGAGTACTATGCTTGGATGGCTAATTGGGGAGCCAAAAGCCCTTCTAGAAAAACTTGATTGGAACTCAGAACTAGGTGGTCCACGCTTCACGTTATTGGAAACCAACCTAACCCGTAGTTTCCATTCCATCTCAAAAACCTCAAGTAGACTCTGCATGAAGAGTGTGGCAGATACCTTAGTGTGGAAGGATTGATAGGCAGTATCGTGCATTAGCATGATTCTACAGGTCCCAGTAGGGAACTTCAGAAGGGGTCAATGTTGAGTAAAATATCGATGACATACAACTAACAGACCCTGCAATGGTCAGAGGTCCCCTCACCAGACCAGTGCAAAAGATACTGGAGTTACAAGCAAACAGACGACGGTAGAGGGGTTATTCAGGACCCATGAACAGTCCTCATGAGACTTATAACCTTCCCACGAAGAAGAAGTGTGGCGTTGCCACAGAAAGAAAGACCCTTGAAGGTTTTACAAACCACATTAAGGGGAGGGGTACCAGTTCCAAAGAACTGATCCAGACAAAGATTCACAAGGGTTTGTGGACTATAGAACAAAGCCCTCAAATGAGTAAGAAATGAGGGATTCGGCTAAGATGAGACTTAGAAAGACTTCCGAATCGAAAATGAAAGGAAGATCATGTAGATACTCCCAAGAGGAAGATCATCTAACTACGGGTTAGGAGGTCCCGTTTGGGCCTTGGGCGACCACCCAGGCCAATACAAAAGAGGATTTTTTTGAAGAACAGCAACGCTCGTGTCTACTTGGTGTAATGAGAAAAGGTTTTAACAGACGAGAATCGTACATGTCCGACGTCTCTCCAGTCAGCTTTTTGCCGATCTCCTCAGAAAATCGTTTCCACCAACGGTCTCAGAAAGTCAAAAGTTTCCGTCTCAGAGAAAAATGGTTTACTAGCTATTACTAGGGCTGCAATCCTCAGAGGCACCAAAGTCCTTCAAAATAATGATGTCACGAAAGGAGAAGACTTGAAGGTCTCATAATGGAAGATAGCTTGAGCTCTGTAAATAGGTGTTCTGGTACCTGGCCTTGGTGTGGTTGCACCAAACCAGAGGAGGACCGTAAAATTAAACAGGTGTATAATGTATAAAGGAGCTGAATCGTTTTTCGTTGATGCGGAAACCATTTTCCACAGAGCTACCGTTGGTGATAGTAGCTCCTATTAACCACGGAAAAAGTGGCCGCAGTCTCAGCCAATAAGAGCGTATGGCTTACAGAACTTTACGAACAGCAAGTAATGAGGAGGAAACTGCATATGGTTTCAGAATTGACTGGGAAATCTGTTAAGGTTTCTCAGACTCTCCAATTGCGTACAGCATCTAGAGCATACTCGTAGGAAAAATAACAGACCTGCTGTCTTTCTCTCAGTAAAGGACAATAATACTTGGAATTAGTGCAGAAATTGGGACGGACAGAGCCTTAGACGACTAATAGTTTACTGGCTGCTTTGGGGTCTCCCGTATTGTCAGTCGACCCGCACCAGGGCTCTTTCTGGTGACTGTCAATATGCTGTTTTTCTTGCAATGGAATAGCTGCAGTTAAAGTCAATGGTCTTCTGCACTCCCAAGCACCCTCCGCTGTAGGAGGGAACCAAAGAAACCCCTCCCTGCTCCGTGACGAACATGTTAATAAGAAATGGTACCAACAAGCAGTCACTTCGCCACTGGTATCTATGTCGTGCTACCAAAAGAGGTACTCTGCCAGAGCGAGCCACTGCAAATAGGGGGAATGTTGCAATGACTTTTGCAGTTGTAAGTGAAGGCAGAGTACCTCTGGATTCCTGAGCCTTCCCGAAACCCATGTTTCATGGTTCCTTGAGTAGGGCGTCTCATCATCTAAAGGAACTGAAGCTGTGGCGGAGTGTGCAGGGGCATTTGACCAAATCCAAGATGGCGCCTGCTGACAACGAGGCCGACAGGTTGGTGAAGTCCAGGATCTAAAAAAAAAAAAACGAGGTTCACCCAGAAGTCTGGGCTGAGGAACTTAGAATTAGAACATCAAATCCGGACCTTTCTTAAAATACTATTAGCGGTCGGTTATTCAACCAATTTAAACCTCCATTCTTACATTGTTACAATGACTCTAGGGTAAGGAAGGTAGAGTACCTAACTGTCAATATAGTAAGTGTGACAACTAACAACTGTCATCCTGAGCGGAGACGATCTGGCAAGTGCCAATTGCGTGAGATCGTAGTGCTTCCAATAGAGGTACTCTGCCTTCACTTACCACTGCAAAAGAGTCATTGCAACATTCCCCCTACTCTGTCATGCTTGAAACATTTCAATAGATAAGTATATTCATATGATTGTAAATATCACAAATTTGGCTAAAGAACTGTGATCAGCCATGCATTGTTGATAATCTTGATAGGGCCTATTGTGATATTATTTTATGTGCATGAGTAGGCTATGAGTGTAGCTACTTTAACTTGAGCTTGTGCCAGTTTACTAGGCTTACCGTACCTACGTGTTTTATGATATGCAAACTATTAGCTTCTGAGTCTTTTTGTGGGTTGCTATTAGGTAGTCAAGTGCATGCTAAAATCTAAACTACTCTACACTGCTGTTTGGTACGGATTTTTCATTAACACTCTGCAAAGTTGATTGCTAGTTGTGTTACAAGATTTGTATTTATACGCAGAATCAGTTTTACTGATAAGTCATTGTGGGTAGTGGCTACTGTGTCTTCTGTCTGTGTGTCAATCAATCATCGATGTGTTTCACTGACCTTTGTTGTTCCCAACACCATATCACTGACATCCTATTTTTTAAATAATAAAAATGCAATAGCTATGCCAATGGACGGATGGGCTGTAGCTGAAACCACAAGCAGCCCAACAACAAAGATGATAATTACAACATGTTTGATTTTTTCAGGAGGTGCTGTGTCCAGAGTGCCGTGTGCCAGTGACTGTAGCCATTGATCAGCTGCCAACAAATATTCTCCTCATCAGGATACTGGAAGGAATTAAAAAGAAACCCAGCACTGTTCAGCAAGCCACCACTGCACCATCTGTTACTAATGTTGCCCCAACACCGACCACCACTGACTATTCTTATATTTTAAAATTGTATGATAGTCCGCAGTTCACCACCTCTGCTTCTTCTGCTACCATCACTACACAGTCCAGCAATGGCTGCTCTGTGGTTCTAAATTCTCTTAGTTCTAATGTTGCTCCTGGACTGCTGTCGTCAGGCAATGCCCTGCCAGGCACCGCCTCTGTTAACTCTTCACTCAATTCTCTCACATCCTCCTCCTCCCTAAACACTGAGTTGAGCCCCTCATGCCATGTACCATTCAGTGGGGCACAAACTGCCCTGAACCCTTTCTTGAATACGTCAAGTGACTCTGCCCTCCAGTCATCATCTCTTTCATCATCACCAATTCCTTTTCAAGGCAGTTCTGATACAGCATCTCCAGTTCTGAAGCAGATGTCAGCCTTGGCTATCTCTGGCAACACTAGTACTCCAGACCAGTCATGTGGTGTGTCGGAAGCTTGCTCACAGCTGTTGCAGCAGAACCTGCATCACATCCAGTCCGTCAGTGGACGGACACCAACGCAGCTACTGCCTGCAACGCAACAGTCATATCCCCAGTCAGGCACCTTCAGCACAGCCTCTGTTCATCTGTCAGCTGCTTCCTCACTGCCTCCAAGTGCCAGTCTTGGTCCTGGTGCTTCTCAGGCAATGACATCAGAAACTCTTCCTGTTTCTTCCAGTATGTTGATAACATCCACTGCCATCACCAGCTCTGTATCATCATTCTCATCTTTCATGTCTCAGGTTAATGTATTCACTCCTTCCTCTGCCTCATTGTCTTCTGTACCGCAAACGACACAAAGTTCCTTTACTGCACAAAATGATGCGCTTTTGCCAGTCCAAATGACAACCGTCAATACCACAAACTCCTGGGCACCGCAGTCAGTTATCTCCTGCTCATCATCAGCATTGACATCTACTTGTATAACTACATCGTCTTTCCCTTCCATTGCAATGACTAACAGCGTTGCACAGTCCAGCAGTGTAATTTCTAGTTCGAATATCATTAGTTCTGGTCCAGTTACATCAATACCACCAGCAGTGGGTCCTGGCAGCACGACAGTGTTCGGTCCCAATGCTGATATCGCAGGGCGGAGTTTAGTCTCCGATGGGACAGCAACTTCAGGGCCTGTTCTCAGTCGCTCCAGTGCTAAACCTCAGGTATTGTTTATGTTAGTGGCTGAACTTATAGATAATGTAGGTGTTGTTTTGGTCTACAAGTGAATTTTGTCAAGTTATGTATTGCTGGGAAGTCAATTTTACCTTGCTTCGTAGGAACACCGTAGGTAGGTAGCTACTATTCTTACGTGTAGCTATCCCGGTGTTTGTGATGGTGTTTGTGAAGGAATGTGTTTGTGTTGGCTTAATCCCAGATTTTTTAGTTAAGAGCTTATTTCAATAACAATAGTATCTTTATTAAATAGAAAGCACAATAACTAGCCATTGATATCGTTCGCATGTGATCCTACAAAACATGTTAACTCTTTACTGGGCGGTTAAAAAGTGCTTTCTTAGGACAATTGAGCACTTGCTCAAGAAAGGGTTACCGGTATACAATACAACACTGTTACACTAGGCGTGGGCCCAAACAGACATGGCTACTAAGAAGCCATGTGAAGGAGTAGATATGAACACAATCGGTCTATGCATGCAGGCAAGGAATAATGTGCATTGACTAGTAAGGACCCGTTTTAATTAGCCATTATGAGCATTATCTTTCTCTTTGAGCATCACGAAAATTTCAAATAGAAGTGAATAGGTGCCATACTTGTGCAGATTGTTTTCCGGTCTAGCTGATTGAACTAAGCCCTACCAAGCTTTGTGTTAGCTAAGTTTAATTTAAATTTTTTAGCTTGGAAGTAATATGGCATTGAGCCTCCAATGTTAAAAACCACCAACTCCTCTTGACTTTTACTTTCATTTCATCCTATTGACTTAGCCTTGCTTGTGCAGCCAATTAATACCAACATTACTGTACAAAGTTTGCTATCGCTACAAGGTTTATGCGTTTCAGTTACCTAGCTACCTCTATTTAAGTATCCCCGCGTATTCTTCAGTTACTCGAATTCATTACCTACTACTATATCAAGTTTGCCGCCCCGCTGAGGGCGTTGGATGGGCCATTTGTCTTAGGGTTAGTTGGGTTCGCCCTCTTACCTATGTTACGACTTCTTGGAAGTACCTAGCACCCCTGGACAATCCATAGGTTATATTAACCCAAGCTAGTCGGTAGCTATAGCCTAAAATAACCTAGACTTTCATAATGCTCGTCTATCGTGCCCACTTTGCTTCCTATTTATATACTACTGATGAGGCTTTGTTAATTTTTTTTTCGACTTGCTCTTCCCATCCGCATTGATAGTTTGCCGGAACACCCTCCTACTTGGGGTCCACGTTTTTATCGACATAGCATAGTACATGTTCCTTCCCTTTCCACTCTTGAAGCACCGTAATTATGTCTAGAAAGGCTCAAACAATTTATTCACTAGCTACTCACTAAGTTTGCCACCGCCTTAAAGTATATATGTGTACGTATTTTCAGTTACCTACGCCCGTGTTTGCCCGAGCCCTCTTCAATTACTCAGGAGATGAGGGAAGGTGAGTTGGTATGGTCCTGCAATCTTAACCTCCTGAAATTGTTCTTGCTCTGATATTCACATTTTTAAAGCATGCTATTACATACTCTCTCTTTGTACTGAAAAAACACAGCTATAAATTTCTAGCGTTTCCATATCTTGTAATGTAGGAAGTATATTGTTCTTGACTTGTAGTTAGGTTCCGTCCACTCAAATATATCAGGTTCAAAATTAGGGAACGACAAGTAAAATTTGGCTTTGGAAAATTGGTCAGTGTATCGTCTGCAGCTTGTGCATGTTATAGTCATACACGTCCTGTAGTGCGTACGGGACCTGTCAAATCTTAGGCCATTTGATTGCACAGCAAACAAGTTGTGTGGTTTTATTATCAATCATACCGCTGAAAGCTTGTAGTTCACAGCTTGTAAGATGGTTTAACTCTTGCTCCATCAGGGATCTCAGCTTCCAGAAAGGTGCCATAGTGACAGTGCTGAGGGTGGTGGACAGCAACTGGGTAGTGGGGGAGTGCGGTGGTAAGCGTGGCTTCTTGCCGTCCTCCTACATCCAGCTGCTGCCCTCAGACTCCTTACCTCAGGCTGTTGCTCTCTTCGACTTCAAAATGCCGGACACCACCCAAGGCCCCGCCTCCAGCTGCCTCGTCTTCACCAAAGTAAATTGTACTTCCCTTTACAAAACTGTCCTTATATTGACGTTTTGCCACAATTTCCTTTGTAGGCAGGCACGGTTTGTAGCATTTTTCTATGTGAATTCATATGAGCTAAGGGTTAGTCGGTCTGTAGGTACCGTATATACCTATGCTGTGTCTATCATCATGGAAGTGCTTAGTGATTGTTGTTGTCTTATGTGGCTTTCATATGGGCGTTCCTGATAAATTCTTGTTCTATGATATTAACGTATTGTAATATGGAGTTTGTGCTGCACGTAGTTGCTTGTAGTTTTTTTTATACATTGCAGTTGATATTTAGAATTTGTTGTAGCAGTTAGCTATAGCTACCATGAAATGCGTTTTATTATATTTTAGAAAAAAGGTTAACTGAGAACTGTTTTTGCTAATTGGGGCTATTACCGTGACACTTCCTGAAGAATCATTCGTAGGTACTGTAATTAGTCCTCCTAGATTTAATAGCTATTTGGCGGAGTGTTGCCCCCTTCCTCACTTGCGATCGTGCCCTTCAGCAGCAGGTGCTTGGTTGGAGCCATGGCAGTGCTTGCTGTGCTCAAACTCTTCATTAATGAAATTAGAACTTTCGTTTCAGTAGCTACCTATATTTCAAAGGTCTTAGCAGTTCTGACGAAGTCTAGGTGGCGTTGTTTTCGCCTTTAGACGAAAAAGGATATTCCAGTTAGAATATTAAATTATAGCTAATAACTATTCGGAAGTGAACAAGAACAAGGCTGTCAAAATCATGGTAAAAATTTTGCCTAAATATCCATTCATCATTCTCGATTATGACTAGTATTCTGTCATTGCTGCAATCAACTTTATTTACAAAATTCTTATGGTACAAGGAAATCATGAGCATGGCCAAGATATGCAACAGTAAATGAGTTCAGTCCTAGCATAAAATTATACCTGTGCCGCATTTCAATTTCTAAACTTTGTCTCTTGTGAAGTCCAGATCCTACAAAATGAGTTCGGTGAAGATATACCATAACTTAAATTTAATATCTTGTCACTTTGTTTGGGGGGGGGGGGGCACAAGATGCATGCACACATTGATCATTAATTCTTATAGCTTGAGTGTTATAAATGAGACCCAGAGTCGCACACTAGTGTTTCCTTCTAGTATTTAAGGACATCTTATTCTCATCCTCACATTGCTTCCTTCCATTTTCATACTCCCTGATATTGTTTTGTTGCGCTGTTCATCGTTTTTCCTCCTTCATTTGCCTATCTGCATTGATTTCGAATGGAAACATCAGCATTCATTGGTTCCATTTCTCTTTTTGACATACATTTCCTTTCTTGCATCTTTGCCGATTCTCAGGTAATTCTGCGGGTAGTCCCTAAGAGGGCATAAGGTGGGCCGTAGGGTAAGGTTAGCTTAGGTTCGCCCATCCTATGTTATGGCGTGCAGCGCCCCCAGGGGATCGCCCTCAGGGGTATATTCTGGCGGGCCCTTTCCCTGCCGTTATATATTTAGGTCTCACAACACCAAGGATCCTTAGTGCCTTTTCCGCAGGAGATGTTGCAGCTGGCTGCAGTTCCTACTGACGAGGTTAGTAAAGTTAGGTAGGCTGTCAATACCTACTTCCCCTCCTGTGGGCCGCTGATCGAGGTGGCCGACCTATTCCCGCTAGACTTCTACCTTCTTGTTTTTCGTTTCCTTCCCCTGTGCGGCGTAGCTGAGCGAAAGTGTTCAGCCGCGCCCGGGGGTTGAAGAAGATGCACAACTTGCGCCTGTTTCCTGTCAGTTGCGCACTGCCCTCTTAGAATCTGAGACCTACCGGCAGGAAAGCCGAGAAAAAAATCATTGATAATTGAAAACCAGACTTACTTCGCGCCGTAGTGGCGCACGAGCCTGTGTTAAACCCCAGCGATATAGACATTGTGTCCTGATGCGCTAGTAAACTATGTGCTACTACCACTACTACCCCAGGGATCCCTGTAGGTTACGTACTTTATCCTGTAGCTAGGCCATCGGGACGTCTGTCTTTCGTGCCCACTTTGCTTCCTTCCGATTTCTTACTCCTTCTGGTATTACTTTCGTCTATTTTTCCTCTTCTTCCCACTTACTGTTCCCATGTGCGTTGATCCTGTGTTGGAACACCTTCGTGCATGGGTTCCACGTATCTGTCGACATACTATATGTCTCTTCCTTTTCCTCTCTTATAAAAGCTTAGTAGTAGTACTATTGCTAGTAGGAACGTGTAAGATTGGACTGTGTTTACTACACTTATTATGGACACTCGGCCCACTGCATAACACCATTTCCACTACATAAGAGTCTGTGATGCTCTGAATTGTGAACAGGCAGCTTGGGGATTGCAGATACGCAAGTAGAACAATGGTCACTTGCGCATACAGCACAGCTTTAGCTTTGCTACTTGTACTTGTTATAATTACTACCCATTTTTCTGGCACTACTGATACGCACTGCACTCCAGGGCGAGGTACTCACTGTGAACCGTCGAGTGGACCACAACTGGGCCGAGGGCTCCGTGGGTGGCCGTACCGGCATCTTCCCTGTATCGTTTGTACAGCTGAACGCCGCCGCTGCTGCCCTGCTGCAGGTGCACCCCAGCCCTGAGCCTGCGTCCGTGCCTGCTACTGACTCCAGGTAGCTACCGCCATAGTTCATTTAACTACATATAGTTAACGTCAGCCCTAAGGGAACACGCTTTCGCCCAATCTCAGCCAATCAGCGGCCGCCGTGACTGGCGTCAATTGCAGCCAATGGGCGACTGCTACGTCACTTTGCTGGTCTAAACAAATGAGGACGTGAGCGGCGGCTCCTTGTGCTGCAATATACCTGAAAGGGTTTGTCATTTATTACATCAATTTGGAACTACAAATACTGGCCATATACTTAATTACACAAGTAAATGAAAATAATAGACCATAGATTTGATGTAGGTATTGTACTGCATCTTGATTTTCAGCGCCATGAAAGAACTGAGAAAATCATTTGAAAATGTTTACCTAAGTTGAAGAGTATGCTTTGCGCGGAATAGAACGATTCGCATTAGTTTAAAAAGACAAAATTAGACGATTTTCGTTCACCAAGAAAACTTTGCATTACAACTGGTTATTAAGTAGAATGTTATACCCTCATGAAAAGCACAATAAACTGCAACTGAACAATTTTACCCTCCTTTATGTAATAAACGGTCGCAACACATAGCTACTTAACCTCCCGCACACACGACGCCATATTGGGAATACCAAGGATGCCTCTGTCTTGGCAATACCCAGGATGCCCCGCTGCAAAAGGAGTGACGCTATTGACTGATACATTTTAGTGACGTCACCACTGTCAAGTATTGCAAAAAAAAAAACCGCTTTTTTTCCGGCTCATGTTTTTTTCTGTGAAAAAAAAAAGTTTTTTACTTTTGTTTTTGTTTCTTCACTTTTTTTTCAGTTTCATGTCCATATTTAATCATACAAAAGCCATTGTTAGTGTTTTATTTTGTTGTTCATTTCATGCCAAAATAAAGCGTTAACGTACCTATATTAAGCTGGGCTGCATTTTAACACTTTTTCAAAGAGGTTTAGTGTTTGTCATTAGGTTTTATATCCATTTTGCATCCTAAGTTTAGAAATGTAACTCATTTTGTTCAATCGGGTCATATTTTTTTGCTATTTCAATTTTAATAAAACAAATGATAACCAAATGTTAATATTTATATATTTCAGATACTGCATAAATATTGAAAAATGTGTAACCTAAGCCTAAAATACGACCCAACTAGAGCTCATGTGAACTTCAAGATGAAATTCATTTCCTCCATTACTCGAATATCCTTGAGAAAATGCTCTCATAGCTCTTCGCTCAAATCACTTCCGTTTTCTGGAATATATATAGTGTACCTAAATGCAAACCAAGGAATTGCATTTTAATGGACATGCATGCACCTAGAGCTTGGTAGTTTTTCAGTAGGTAATTAATAACACGTTCATATTCTCAATCTTGGTGGTGGACTGGTGGCCTAGAAAGTTGATCACAATAGATAGATACAATAACTGGTAAGTCATTGTCCCTGCCTACGGTGTCACCGTTTTGGCCGTTACTCAACCTATATTTCATAACTTTGTTAAAAGAAAATACCCATAAAATACTTATGCACGCTCTCTAATATCCCTTTTATTAATTTATTCAGAAAAAATTGAAATTCAGTATCCAGAAAATTCATCAGAAAACATGTTTTTTTCCAATAATTTGTGTTGTTAAAATTGAAATAGAATGAAAACCTGACCTGGTATTGCAAAATTGCTTACATTTCTGAATCCACAATACAAAAGCCCTATAGAAACACTAGACAAACAGTAAACCTCAAAATGACGCAGACCAGTGTTATCAATTCTGAATAGTGATATGATTCATATACATAGCTATGTGACTCAAATGTGTGATGGTGTGAGTCCGTGTGTGACCTTTCTTACAATTAATTAAAATTAGATAATACTTTGTGCGATGTATTAAATTTGAAAGCCTATTATCTAGTAAAGTAATTATCAACTGTACACTCAGTCAGTCTACATTCAATATAGTTTGTGAGCTACGTACTGAAAGCAAGGAGAAATGAATGTATGTAAACAACCATTCAGGTTACAGCCTTACAGGTAAGTTGAAGTAACATTATTATGTTCAGAAGTTTGAGTCTCTGTTTCCACAACATAGGCGATATCACAGAGGAAGAAAGAACGGACACATGGTGTGACGATAGACACGTGGAACCCATGCACGAGGGTGTTCCCACACATGATCAGCACGCATGGGAACAGCAAGTCGGGAAAGTGTAGGAAGAACAGATGGAAGAAAGATCAGTAGGAGTAAAAGAAGGGAAGGAAGCAAAGTGGGCACGAAAGATAGATTTCCCGAAGGCCTAGCTAATGGCCAAGGGTCCCCGTGGGGGCGCTGCTCCCCATAACATAGGATGGGCGAACCTAACCGTATGGCCTATGGCCCATCCTATGTCCTCTGAGGGGCTTACAGGCAACTCAAATTTACTACCCTTGCATTAGTGACTCACAAGCTGACTAGTGAGTATGAACTGAGAATAGACTGAAAAAATACATACAAGAATAAAATGAAAAAGCAACAAAAGTACAACTTTATTAAAGGAAATACTGACTGATTACTTGTAGAAATCCAAATCCTTTACTGGAAAGTTAAAACTAGATACTATGTTAATTGAATCAATTCCTTGATATTTCTCACAAGACTTTTTTAATGTTATAGAAAACAGTTGCACCAATAAATAAAAAATAAGCAATAATAGCTAAACAAAAAATAAAAATATGTATTCAGTTCCTTTTTCGGTGGAATCATTCAGGGCAGTTCAGGCTGACCAGCCAGGTCAGGATTCAGGCAATGATTCCATTTCAGATTCTGATTCATCACTTGTGATGAATTCTTTTGTGGAGTGTCTGTCACTGTGTCCGATTGTGCGTTGACTCCTGGTGCTACTTCAGCAGTAGCACTTGTTGATGCAGCAATGCCAGACATCAATGGGGTGAAGACTGTTTTTGCTTCAGGAAACTTGAATCCTTTTGTCCTGTTCGTAGACCTGCTGTACTCTTTGATGCAAGCCCTCAGGGGCATATTGTGGCGGGCCCTTTCCCTGCCACAATATGTTTGGACATCACGCACCCAAGGGTCCCGAGTGCCTTCTCCGCAGGGGATGTAGCATCTGGCTGCAGTTCCTCCTGAGCAGGTTAGTTTTGTAGAGTTAGGTAGGTTCCCTATATTTCCCCTTCTGGCCCGCGAGGTGGGCCGCCGAATGGTGGTAAGCGACCCATCCCATGAAACTCCTATCTGCTCCCGTGTGGGGGACCACGGAAGGGACCCCCCGCACCAGTGTTCGCTTTCTTCTGTCTTCTTCTCTTTTAGTTTTTCGTCTCCTGCTCTGCGCCGCAAGGCTGAGCGATTTCGTTCGACCGAGCCTTGTGGAGTTGGAGATGCTCGAGCCTTATTTCCTACCAGACATGGTGCATCTGGCCAAGATTCTTCTTATAGAACTCATTTGAGTTCGACTAAACTTCTAAACTATATCATGCAAAACTGGATCGCTGTTATATAGTCTTCGTATCTAATACGGCGGGAAAACCCACAATATAATTATATCGTCTCCACGTGTTTCATTTCTTGATGACACGTTTTAATATCTTGACTGAAGAATTACATTGTCTCATAGTAAACACTCTTCCGAGTGTCTATTCTCGATGCTTAACTCTATTTTGTTACTGCCTCTCTTGGCGCTTGTCGTTTCATACCAGGAGCTTCTCTTCTACTATTTTTAATTGCCCGATGTTCTCCGTGGGTGGCATTTCCAACAACGTTGTTCTGCGGGATAGCAAAATATTCAGGGTTAATGGTGTTTCGTTTTGTATCAGTGGCACAACAGTATCCCGTCCGCCTGATGGCCCCGTCCAGAACACCGCGAGTGAGGGCAACATGGGCTCGCTGCCCCGTCCCCACGGTTCCCTCCCTCGCTGCAGCGCCCCTGACCCTCATCCTGCTGTCCACCTCAGTGTGGGCAGCAGCGGCAGTGACGACCTGCCGCCCCTCACCATCCCTGCCAATGCTGGCCTGCCCTCTGCAGCCGCTGCTAAGGCCACCAGCAATAACATGGCCATGCTGTAAGTCGCTACGTTAGTCATAAGTGCCAAGCCTGGAAACTGTAGCTACCTACTGTAGGTGAAAAATGTCTACAGAACTTGGTTTATTCAGCCCGTAGGTTCTACTTATGTATGATCCTAGGTTTAATTTGGAAGCATAACATTGGTTTACTACTATTTTTGAGTTAGTTCTCTGTGAGTTGCCTGTTTGCTAGTACTGCAATCTAATTGTGAGGCTTGTAGTTATACTCTAGAATACTAGCTATCTAACAATTTACTTCGCTTTCAGGTACATGCCCCTTTAGGGGGCATAGGATGGGTCATAAGGTTAGGATTGATACTTTCGCCCCTTCTATGGTTTGGGGAGCAGCGTCCTCAGGAGGACCCTAAAGGTTACCTTAGCCTTAGCTAGACCTTCGGGACGACTTTTCTTCTTGCCCACTTTGTTTTTTCCACTTTTATACTCCTACAACTTACGTTTTCTGCTGTTCTACATCTTCTTTCCCGACTTGCGTGTTGATTCTGTGTAAGAACACTTTCATGCAGCGGCTCCACGTTCTTACCGTCATAGGCTACCTAGTGTTTGTCCCTTCTTTCTTCGTGTGTTCAATCACCTTTGTTGTGGAGACGGAGGCTTAAACTATATAGCATGATACTATAAGCACACACATGCTGTGAGGGTAGGTAAGGTAGGCAGTTGCTTGGTGCCCTGAATGAAACATAGGTTGGCTACTAGTAGTTACGTTTCTCTTCTTTGGCAAAATATGAATATAATTCAACATATTTATGATTATTAGTATGATTATAATGTTGAAAACTCATTCATTTTTATTTTTTATGTACCCGCCAGCATTTTAATAGTAGCTACCTGCATGTTCACATTGTATGGCCTACTGTATTGCAGGTACGTCGCTCGGTTCCCCTACGCCCCTCAGAAACCTGACGAGGTGGCCCTCATGAAGGGCGGGCTCTACGCCGTGACGCAGCGCTGCCACGACGGCTGGTACAAAGGACGCTGCCTCACCACACACAAGACGGGGGTCTTTCCTGGCAACTACCTGCAGCCTGCCAGGTGAACTACTGCTGCTCTTATCAATACAATACTACCCTGTAAACTTCGGCTTTTTGCAATATTAATGTGCTTTCGGGGCTCAATGGTGGCTGCTTTTGCATTGAAGGGGCCCACCGATGCATAATTTTACGTACTATAGCTAGCTACGTCAAATAAAGTTTGCGCAGTAGCTAGGAAAAAAGTTCAATTATTAAAACTCATTTCCATGTTGTGCCCATGATATTAAGGAGCACAGCACCCTGAGATGTAGGTACCTTTTGCCTCAACACTCACGTGGGCAAAAGCTTTAAGCAAGTAGGTTTACAGCTAGAAACAGTGCACATGTGACTAAAGACTTAACGCAAGATGCCCATTGAGCAAAAGTCACGGGAAAACCTAATTTCAGTTCATCCAGAAAATTATCACGTCAGTAGAGTCACAGTTTTCTTTATTCCATAGGAAAATTAGAATTAGCTATTAAAATAGTTTGGCGGAGCTATAATTGTATCTTCAGGTTAAAAACTAAGATGTCGGGAAAATTTTAATGCTAGCTAACTAAACAAATTCGTTCAGCTCGAGATGTTGATTGAAACCGTAATTTATAGAACAGCATATTATACAGGATCCGCGAGAACAAACAGTTGAATATCAATGAAGATCTCGAGGTGAAGATACGGGTATATTTTTGCATTTGAGCAACATTTTCGTGCCTACGCAGTAATTTTTACCCGGAATGTACAGTTAAAAGCCTGCTAAACTAAATAGCGCCGAACTTTCCTTTCGCACAAAGAGTATGGGGTCACTAGCAACGGTACCATTTTTAGATCAACTGCTATCTGGTTCTCCCGTTCTTATCGCTCCCTTGTAGATGCCACACCAAACTTGTAGAGTGAGTGTGTCTGTAGGTGGTGCCGCCTGCACATGTGCGTAGGCAGACCAAGGAGATCTGCAGGATGGCTTCATTCATTGGCTGCTAAGTTTATTCTATCGAAAATTTGCAGTGCAAAATCTCTGATTCGAGGCCCCAATTCCAACGTTATATTGCGATGTTAATGAAAATATGAGTATGTTCTGGTTAGCTATTAATGGCTTCTATTGTGGCTCTTTCCTAGTTTGGTGCCTGAGACACCGTATTCATGCATATACTTATAACGGAAATAATAGCTTGAGCACAAAATTGACCATATCTCATTTTTGCGCAATAAAATTTTCATGAAACTTGCAGGGAAATTGTGACATCATAGGGTAACACTAATGAGTTTGTTTACATTTTGTTGTGTCTCCTGATTGACAACTCTTTGCATTTTTTTTTTTTTTCATTTTGAGGTGAACGACAATTAGCTAGGTATAGCTTCATTTATATTCTGCTAAAATGGGACGTTGAAAACTAACGAGGAGAAAGAAATTATCATCAAAGAAACTGCTAAAGGCACCTCTCCTGATGTTATTGCCCGGAAAATAGGACGCCATATTGACACAGTGGCAAGATTCTTCAAGTAGGCTACTCTTCACAACGGAAAAAACGATCAGATGCTGAGCATTCAAGGACTGTTACTGATAGAGACATGAGAAATGTGGTTCGTCAGCTAGTAAAAGACCCGGGCAAACAAGTAAATAAATTTTTACGGCTGCTGTGGTTCCTGAAGTGCCGAAAACCACAAGAAATGACATCCTTCGCTCTATTGCTTCTGTCAAATCCTCTCTGAAATTGCCTCCTCTGACCCCAAGACATAAAAATTTTGAGGAGATAATGGGCAGAGAAATACATGAAGAGCAACGTGAATCATGTTCTTTTCACTGACAAAACCCGGGCAGCCCTTGATGGACCTGTTGGATGGAGTAAGGGTTGGGTGCTACCTGGAGGTGTCATCAGTGCGTAAAACGTCGACAAGAGGGAGGTGGTGTTATGATATGGGCTGGTATCATAGGGGTTCGACTTGTAGGTCCGGTTAGAGTACCTGATGGCGTGAAAATTACATCTGCATCATATTGTAACATGTTAAAAGACGCCTTGGTCCCATGCCTGGATGACACACCCCATTTCTTGCTTCAAAACTTGATTTTCTTGCACGATAATGTGCCTTCTCACTCAACTTGTACTGCCACAGCATTTCTGGACACTTAGGGGTTCTATAGAGAGAATCTGATGGATTGGCTACCATGCTCACCTGATCTAAACCCAATTTAAAACTTCTGGGCCCTTCTGAAAAGGGAAATTAACATAGATGGAAGGCAGTACAACTCAAAATCTGTCTTATGGGATACTGTTGCTGCAGCTGCAAGGGCATTTCCATCTTCTGCAATAAAGAAACTAACTGGCTGCATGGATTCAAGGATTATTGAAGTTATTATACGTCATGGGGGTCATGTTGGCAAATAAGACTTTTTTTCAGTCGTTGTAAACTTCTGATTAATGATTTCTTGTTTAATACATATTTTCTCATTTGTGTTATTTTGCTCTTTTGGTGATGTAAAACTGAATATTTTGTTTTATAGTCAAAAAGCTTTTACCGCCGCTCAGTAAAATTGGTAAAATTGACAAAAAATAATTCTTCTAGAACAGCACGATTCGTTGTTGAAAAATTTACAGACACTGTAGGCATCGTAAGTTTAACTTTCTGTGAAATTTTCACTGAAATTTATAGCCAAATAGTCGTGATGTGGTCAATTCTGCGATAAAGCTATTATTTCCGTTCTAAGTGTGCCTATCGAAACAGTACTATGCAAATTTACACACTACACTAATATGGATTTACAACTGCACATCTTGAATTTGCCACTGCACAGAAGGGGTAGCTACATTTGCACGTTAGAATAAACCCTGCGTGGATGAACCTTGTTCTTCATGGAATCAGTGCGGTGCAAAGCCTACCAAGATATAAGTTGAATGCATGAAAACCATTATGGCTTTCTCTTCTATTGTATTCTATATTTTTCTCGGAATAGAGGCCAGACAATAGCAGACTATATCGCCCGACTGAACAACCGAGGCACACCCTCCCCGTCTGCTGGCCTGGTCAGCACTGGCGACTTGACAGACACCAGCAGCGCCCCTCCTGAGCCCAGCCCCGCCCGCACTGCCACCATCCGGCGCACCGTCTCTGCTGGTCAGTTGTGCTCAAGTCAGGCTTGGGTTCAGCGCTTCCTTCTCATGTTCACTTTACAATCTGTGTCCGCATTCAATGATGGGCAAGTTCTCTATGAATATCCACCTTGAATTGCAGGGGAACCTTGCTTAACATACACCTAACACAATTAAGGAAAGTAAAAGTCGGTTAACGAGTGATATCCTGTGTAGGGAGTCTCGAGGAGGCAGCATTGTGTCCTCTCAATGACGGGAGCAGTTGTTTCGTTAATGGCTAGGTTAGCTTGGTTCACCCATTATATGTAAGGTGTGGCGAGCTGCGCTCCTAGGGGCCTTCATAGGTTGCTTTAACTAGGCCTTTGGGACGTGTTCTTCTCGTGCCCACTTTGCTTCTTTCCATTTGCGTGCTCCTAATTATCACTTTTGTGTACTGTTCTTCCTCTTCTTTCATGAATTGCTGTTTCCATGCGCTTTAATCCTGTGGGGAAACACATTCGTGCATGCGTTTGACGTTTCTATCGACGTAGCTACTGTATGTTCCTTATTTTTTCTCTGTGCGATTGCCTTTCCAATGGAGGCTTAAACTATTCAATACAATGATAAATCGTTTCATTCAACGAGGGGTGTTCCATTACTAGTAAAACGACTGGGATTTGAACCATGTTCATAAATATTTCTGTGTGTTACTCCATTTAGGCAAGTTTGGACGTAACTCGCCACCTGTGCTTCGAATGGAGTGATAAAGAGACCACGATGGTGTGGTGTGCAAACTGAAATTCATTCTATAGCCTAGTGTGAGAGCCCTCTGACTCAATACAAGCTGATTGCAAATCTGTTCCTAATATCTGCCAGTCGTCTGTCATTCCTGAGAGTCGTATTGCTCGTTTAAAATTCATTCATGGATATCTCAGCTATTGGCTCTCATGCGGGAAGGGTTATAATAGCATTACAAGATACTGTATCAGAATCACTGTACCTCGTATGGAACTTTCCTGTCGATAGAAAAGGCACAGTCAATATTCAGTATTCACTTACTGAAATATTACTTGCTGCCTCTGATACGCAAACCATCAATCTAGTGAAATATAAACCGAATGCTGAATGTATTTTTCTCTTGTGCAATTCCTTATGGGAAATGAACGGGGAAAACTAAAACTCAGTGCTCTCTGGTTTCTCCCTGAGGGCGTGTGGGTGGTGTTTACTGGAGGGCCATGGTACCTTGCTATGTTTTTGCCTCTGGTAAATAACCTTCTTATACTCATTTATTTTCCGAAAGTAATGAGTTGCTCATGTATTATCTGTTACTTGCAACTGTCTCGGTCCTGTAGCTCATAGATGTCCAGTATTTAGAGCATCTCTCACTTATTTGGCTGCTTCCTTTGGGATTATGTTTCTCTCTTCTCGCGCCAGTAATGTAAGGTTCTCTTTTATTTCATCTCTGAAGTTATATATCTGGTTTCATAGTGCGGTTCCTGGAAAATTGTATTGTATTTTATGTACGAGGAGACCCAAAAATTATACCGTAGGCAAAAGCAAGGGAAAAACAAGTACATCGTTTTTCAATACAGTCCTCTCGTTTTTCAATTCACTTGGTCGTGGAACAATTTATGCACCGCTTCTTTTGCATGTTCATGCGTATGAAAGCGCCGACCTTGTAAACTATCTTTCAGTTGTTCAAAAATATGTAGTCAGAAGGAACGGACGAGATCTAGGCTGCAGGCAGGGTGTTCTAGCACCTCATAACCCAATAGGTTAATTGTTCAAACAGTCTGGGTGGCTGTGTGTGGTCGTGCTGTGTCATGCAAGAACAAAACTTTGTATTATCCAACAATAAATAGGCTTCGGTGTTGGAGGTTGGCAGGCGTCCTGTACTCTCTTCGTGCGTTGCGCTTGTCGAGCTACTTTTAAATTTGTCGATCCACTCGTAGTCTCATGCCCACTTCTACGCCTAAGTGCAGTATCCCCGTATTGCAATAAAAGCCTCCGATGAATTTCGGCTCCTGAAATTTCTTCCGACCAGAGAAGTCAGATCACAGCCCTTTGTTCTTCCATGTTGCACACTGCTGCTCGAGCGGCCATTTTTCACTGTAGAGGCAGAAAGCAAACTGACGCGATCTGGTTGACGCTTTGATCACGTGACCACAACGGTACCAACTATTTGTATCCATACCAGAACGCAGTGTGACAGTACTAGAGGTCTGTTATTGCAAAAGTACCGATATTTTGGGCTCGTTCTCGTCCATATCCTGGTTCTTCGTTTATCTGTGCTTGGAAGTCGCTGTCTAATGCTAATTGTCAGGTATCCCAAATCGCTTCCGAATGCGTAACCAAGTTGCAGTTGTTGACTAAGTTTGGATGGTTGGAAATGAACGATTTCTATATGTTTCTCTAGAATATTTTATCATGGCTGGGCTTGTCGGTTGGGACATTAACGGGCTCTAGGTACTGTATATTATTGTTATAGTTATATTTCCCAACACATTTGGATGTTTAGGTCTGCCTTGGTTTTCTTACCTTTTGCTTGCATTCTTCAACTTAGTTAACACATAGCAGATAGATAATACAGATATCCTGATGTAGGTATCCAAACTTAGTTAACACATAGCAGATAGATAATACTGATATCCTGATGTAGGTATCCAAATGCTGTTACTTCTTTATCGGCAACGAGTCTATCCAAGCGTCTTCACTAGTGCTCTTCTTTCAAAAAACTTTAGGCTGTTAATATTAGGTTTCTGTTCTAACAATTTACATTGTTGGTAAGCTCTTGTTTTTTGTTGGGTGGAGCTCCAGGTGCTAGATCTATGACTATCGGGATTAACTGTGACTTGGTTTACGTGTAGTGCAGTGCACGGATTCTTTGACGGTTGGAGCGTTATCATGGTGGCTATTATACTTGAATAATAGCTCCAACTACTTGGAATGCATAATATGGTTTTTAGGGAATTCATGACTACTGGAAAGGTTTTTACGCACCTAAATCTGTAGAAATTAGAGTTACAATGGCAGCAACGTGTTAGAGTGTGCATTTGTTTTTACAACACTGCCACTTTCTTTGTATATCCTAGATGTGCCTTTGCTGATGATGGAGACACACTCTGTTTAGTTGCATTTTCAACATTGTTCATTCGCTATCCTTGTTCATTTTATGAATAATGTGCCTTATATCAGCACACTTGTTGACGCTTTCATTGTGAACCACTGTTTGCTTTTCCTTCGTGTACTTTAAACGTGTTGCGGCACCCTTTAAACATTACGCCAACCGTCGTTTGACTGTTTTTTCTACTAGTTTCATTATTTAATGATCGTAACTCTTCTGAAAACGAACAGCGTGTTTCTATTGTTTAGAATTCTTGTTTCACCTAAAACTGTCGCTTTTCACCTACCTGTTAATTTTTATACCTCCTACATGTTTCAAACGTTTTTCTGTTGGTGTAGAAAATTGAGACATTCATTTGGCGAATAACTCACAATGGTGATACTGCATCGATATTGATTCTTCCCTACAGTTCTGCTTCGAGCTGATCAGAAAGTGTTTGTTTGATTCACCCTCGACTTGTGGTCACATTCTGTTCGTAAGCTAGTCATGCCCTGCGTAGTGCGGTAATTAGGACAGTTAGAGAGTTTCAGCTGTTAGCAGTTGCTTTACATTAGTAGAGGGAAGGCCTAGGTCTATACAGGTTGACTGCCTTTCCCGTCGGTACGAGCTCTCAAATGAACCTCCTTATATAATTAATGTTGGGCACTTGTTTGTTTTGGGTGACCCTGTATCGGTATCTACTGAAGCAGGAATGCCTTCACTCTTCCAGCTTGCGAGTTTCATATCAAATGACTCATTCATAATAGAATCAAATACACAAATTTTGCATAGTATAGCTACTTTATGTATCCTTGTGTAACTGTGTAGAATGTATACGTTTTTAAACTTATGTGGGAAACAGGCTTATGGTTTAGCAATTATTTATTTACCAAACCATATGAACTCTCCCGATTTACTCTCAGTGGAAGCAGGCAGAGAAGCTTAGTTTAGATCGTAACTGGCATCTTCTCTAGTATGCCGCACTATCTATCTATCCTAGGCACCCTGGTGATAGATTTTTCTGCGTATTAGACTTCCTGTGCTGAAGTAACCCTCTACTTTACCAGCTTCTGGTCGGGAGTAGCCAACGCGGTGTCTAGTTTTGGTTTGTAAATTATCCACTGTGAGAGCTGTTTTACTTGCTCTTGATTCCATTGGCACCGCTTTCAAATTTGCAGCATAGCCTACTACTTATGGCCTGGGCCTCTGAGGGCTGCATGGGTGACTGCTAAGCACGTACCATTACACATGGAGGTAGTACGTACTCAACGGGTTGTTTTAGCCACAGTACGCTGAAGGTAGAAAGTGAATACGAGAACATAGATAGGGATCGTGACACTAGAGTGATTTTAGTTTGCACCGAATATTCTGCCAAAGTCCGAGCTTTAGGAGCAGTCTCGTGTCACTGTGACGTCACAGAACCGCATGGGTCACTCTGCAGTTGTCCTGTATTAGGTTTACTGTACAATGGTTACATCAGTCCAGTCTGGCGTTGCTATGTCATAAGAAACAGCCACCCTCATGACGCTCCAGTCGATCCTATTCCTATCGTATTATCTATGTGCTTCCCGCCCCCAAAGGCAAACTGGAGTGACATTCCACAAGGGATGTTTCGTCTGGCCGTACTTCCTGCTAATAAGTTTGTTAGGTAACTTTTCTTCTTATCCCTCGCTCTGCACCCTTTTCTCCGCCACCAATTGCGCACTTGGCTGACTTAGACAAATGAAGCGTCCTTGAATAGCTACTCGGTTGTTTCAACTTGTTTGTGATGTGGGTACGCGGCCACCTCACCGAGCCTGTGTTCGGATCACACGTAGATGTGGTTTTAGTGGTTTACCTGTGAGTACAATACCGTAGCACTGTAGCTGTAGCAGACAGGGGAGCTGCACGGGTACAGTGTGTGTGTGTGTGTGTGCGACAGCTTACCGTCTTGTGTGTGCAGGGATTACGAGTCCCTCCTCTTGCATCTCTGGAGTGGACTCTCCGCACCTCAGCCACCTCGCCAGGTGAAGCTTCCTAACTCTATTATTAGTCACTACCTACCTTCTAATTGCTTCATTTAACCCCGCATTTAAGAAGTCTCTCCAATGCACTGGTCAGCACAAGGGTTTTCAAAACTTCTTAACGTCTGTAGCTATAATAATAGATGCATAATCTGTGGTTACCATACCTGGCCAGTGCCTGTTGAATTCATTGTGTTTGGTGAGTAGTTGCTGCACTGAGCTATGGTTACTTTAATACCATCACGTCAGTTCAGCGATTAGGAACTATATGCCAGTGATGCAGTTTCCTGGTTCAAAAATATAAGTAGCTACATCCCTTACAGTGCATCGGTGAAGGCTTCATGAATACCCTGTATGGCGCATATTATCTCTCTCACAGAATGAATTTCCTCCTGCTGTCGCCATTGTTGATGAGCGTTTTCACTTCTTGTATTCATATTGACTTATATTGCTTAACTCTCAAATTTATACTTCCATTTTCCTTCCTTAGTATTGGACTGGAGCTTTTAATGTTTTCATGCCTCTCTCAATATGTAGATGTTTTTTGTTTGACTTTTTTAATGCCTGCACTGACCGTCTGGTCACGTTCCGAGAAGTACCCGTTCTTTTGCTAAGAAAATTGTTTTCTATTTAGATCTTAAAGGCTTGAGAAAATAAATTCCTAGTGTTGTGCTTGCAGAGTCTTGCATCTTCAGTGAGTTTTTGCATTAGTTCAGCTTAACATTCTATTTCTTGTACAGCTTTGTAGCTTACACTGTTGTATTTTATGCACATTGGTTGATATCCTGCTGCTGTTCAAATTTATACTTTTGCTTTTCCTGAAGATTTTACTTACTATCCTTGCTTTAACTACATTTGTGAGTAGCTAATTCATAGTTGGTCCGTAAGAAAGGGTTGCTTTATGTAATGCTATTCTCAGTGAAATTAGCTGCCAGCAAAATAAGACCAATTGGAAGGCTAATACCAGAAGTACAGTAACGATTTAATTATTTCTAGGTACGAGTATTGCTGCATTAGTCATATTAGCCCTCCATTTTTTACCATCTAAGTGGCCCATTAGAAAAATAGGCTCTCTGTTTAGTGTTAGTGGGCGCCTGGATGTGCTTAAAAGCTTTCCTGCTTCTTCTCGTTTAGTAGATTAGCTGCCGTTTTGATTAGTTCAGATAATTGGCAATAGCGGATAAAGGAGCCCATTCCCTTACAGAAACTCAAGCTTAGGCTTTGGTCTGCTCTTGAGCTACTGCTGCCATACCCATACATACCAGAACACTCATTGACACCTACTGGAAAACTGCAGTCAGTGGGATAAAGGTGCAGATATCAATTGCTGCTGGTTGCTGGCGCATTCATTTAATTGTTATGATGGATAAAGGGAGCAGAGCTGCCTCTGGAAGACGGTGGTTAGAAGTTTGATGATGAGCTCTGGAGGAGGGGTCCGATGCTTTGAGAGATGCGAGCTCCAGTGCTTGTCCAGACAATTTTTGATGTGTCGACTACCTGTGTTTTGATAGCTTCCAAAGGAAGTCTATTCCAAGTGCTCATTCTCACTGAAATATGGAAAGACTGTTTTGTTTCTTTTGGCCATGTTTCGGAGGTGATCATCATTGTCTTTATCGAAGAGTCCCTATCAGGAGTCAGGACATTGTTAAAGCCATTCAGGTACTTGAATGTTTCTATAAAATTCCTCCGGAGCAATCTTTGCTTGAAACGTGTACAAGCCTGGAGGTGATGCTCGTATGGCTCGTTGCGTAACTGCAGTATTAACTTCACTGTATATATATGGTGGATCTTTTCATTTAATCAATAACTTAACAAAGGTGCAGTGCCCAGAATTCAGCATCAGGTACTTAGTGAAGACAATTGAGTGCTTTGTAGAAGGGAATGTTTATGTCCTAAGATTTTGTTAGACATTCCTTATAATGAATCCGTAGACTTTCCTTTAAAGTAAAGTAAAGTAAAGTCAACTTAGACCACACCCTAACCTGGGAAACCCACATGCACTGGTTTGTGCTGCGGGTATAGGCCCACTGGCCCCAGATAAGTAAGTGTAGTCGCAGTCGCCCTCGGGTTACGAACTATGGCGCCAATTTGACGGAAGGAACA
>LQNS02278177.1:164313-186974 GCA_001587735.2 Parhyale hawaiensis | reverse complement strand
TAGCGTGTAAGACTCGTTGCTTATTGTTTTACACTAGTTTACTGAACATGTATTGTAATAGAACTATTGTATGAATACCTTCCTACGGGGAGAAATAAATGGGTTTTCTTTCTTTCTTTCTTGTGTGGTTAGATTAGATTCGAAGAAGCTAGACTATGTTAGGCTAGGCTACTATCGATTAGGTAAGCTTAGTATAGTTTAAGTTTATTTCTTCTGATATAACTAACTTCAAAATAAAAAATTAGAGGTAATAAGTATACGTTAAGCGTATAGGCGGGGACCATTTCCTAGCAGGGCATTTTTTCTGGTGTTTTTTTTTTCGGAGCTTTTTTCCTAAGCCCGCGCTGCAGAGGTGCAGCTTTTTAAAGATATTTGATATCGTCTCCAATGAGAAAGTTACGTTTGAGGGACATATCCGGAACCTGGTCTCTAGAGCCGTGAGTAAGGTAGGACTGTTGTGTTAGGGGCCTCACCCTAACCCTAACCCTAAAAATCACGTGTACCCAATGACCGCTCTCGTTAGGCCGTACTGTCGAAAAACCCAAACTAATTTAGGGTAAGTTGGAAAAGATTGTTTCATAACTTCGGGTAGATTAGGCGTGTTAGGTTCCCTGCCACCGGCGACAAATACATGGCTGAACTACGTAACGTAGTTCAGCCATGCGTAAATGCTTTCTTGCTTCCATACCGTGTCTGTTGGAGCATTACACCCCTCACTGGCAGCTGTGAGTCACTTCGGTCTGTTAACCGACACGAAGGCACTCTGCTCTGGATAATTTGGTGAACATCTCCTAAACCAGAGCTTCTTGTGCCTCTGTACGTTTGAATTGTTTTACACCGTATCTAACAATTAATCAGTAACATTAGCTACATTCACCTATTCCTCTCCGAAAAGTCTTCGGAAGAAACACTCGACGATGAGGTCCATCCCTGTATGAAATGAATCTGTTTTTTGCCTTACGTATCTTCTCAGACTCTGCTTTATGCTCCGACCTGTGTTGACATGAAGTTCATTGCATCGATCTGTGTTTGGTCAATGGTCATGTACAACTGCGAGTGCCATGAGTGGGTCCTTAAGAATGATTCTGCTTCGCAGCGCCTCCTTTTTTTGCGCTTCTGTTGGGAATGTAACCCCTGGCTCCAGAATGTTCAGTTTTGCCGATAAAAATGTTCCCAAAATATAATTCTAGCTGAAGCAACGTAATGTCAATTTAGAAAAAGAAAGGGACTTGCAGCACTTAAAAAAATGGAAATCTAATTAATAACTAGATCGTTTCGTATCGTGGGACCATTATCCTCGATAAGGGGGAAGGAACTGAAAGTGCTGGGTCAGGTGTTATAAATTCAGCGCCGTAATTTTTTATGGTCAGCTAACTATAGATTTTTAGCATTTTTCACATCTAAGTCAACCTACCTGACTGCTTGAAAAAGGTTATGCTGATGGCTCAACTCTTTTAACCTTTTTTTTTTTGGACAGACAAAGAAACAGACATACAACTTTAACGAAAACATTATCACCACTTTCGCTCGTAGATGATAATCACCAGTCTTCGCTTCCCTCGCGGGTGATAACAATGCTGTAAAAAATTTTTTCAACATCAGTAGAAACCCTAGCTATAGTGTGCAGTCACTGCGGTGTGTCACTTGCTTCTGAAAAATAACTTTATTCACTGTCGGAACTATTTACGTACAGCTGGGATCATCAAGTCGCTGCTGCCGTACCTCAACCTGCAGATCCGCAACCCGTTCGAGTGCAGCACAGGCACGAGCCAGAACGGCATAGCCGTGGTGGGGACGTGCATGTCCCAGCAGGACTGCGCTGCCCAGGGGGGAACTGAGAGCACAGACTGCGCCAGCGGTTACGGCAAATGCTGTATTTGTAAGTAACTCACGTGCGTAGCGCAAGAACCCATGGTTGTCGATATAATAATTATGTTAATGTTGCCTTGATCCTGACCGAAATACTAAATTTCGAAAGGAGTCCTTTGCTAATATCGGTATCAAATGCGACTTTTAGCATAATTCCAAATGTTTTAAAGTTTGCATATAAGTGTATACGCTTCTCAATTTGATAATTACCTCCTCCGAGGAGGTTATGTTTCTGTCGAGTTTGTCTATCTGGTTGTCTCTCGGTTTGTCTGTCACCAAGATAACTCAAAAGGTTATGAGCGGATCTTCACGAAATTACAGGGATTGTTAAGTAGGTTAGGAAGAACAAATGATTAACTTTTGTTCAAAATCCTTTCAATCATTTATTTATTTTAATTTTTGTTTGTCTGTCTCTTTCGTTGATGTGGTATAACTCAAAAAGTTATGTACCGATTTTTACGAAATTAGCAAGAGCTGTTAAGGTTATTATTGAAATCAAATATATATATTTTTTTTGTGATGATATGGTGATCCGTTTGTTTGTTTGTTTCCATATTTATTTTTTATGCTTGTCAGTAACATAACTGAAAAGTTATGATCTGATCTACATGAATTTTGTAGCATTTGTTAAACATGTTAAAAGACAAATGACCAAAATTTGGTGACGATCGGTTTGTTCGTTTGTGTGTTTTATTAATGTTTGTCAGTAGTACCAGAAATACGACTCAAAAGTTATTAATGGATCTTCACGTAATTTGCAGTAACTGTCAGAAATGATTGACGACACGAATGACCAACTTTTAGCAATGATCGGCTGATCCGTTTGTTTGTACAATGTCAAAATGTTATTTTAGAATATAACTCAAGAAATTACGCACCGATCTTTAAGATAATTATAAAAGCTCTCACAACTGTCATGAGACACGAACGACCAAATATTGCTAATGATAAAGATAAATCCTAATTTCAAAATTAATTTAAATTTTTTGTTAACATTGCCTTGCTTCGTAGAGGTATTCGCTCTCAGAGGGTTCAAATGTGTTAGATCCTATATAACATGAGTTTGAGACTTTGAGCATGAAGCAAAAATCTGAAATTATTCTCGGGACCAGTTCAAGAATCACTCCACTGTTAGCAAACGCATTCACCGGAATACATGAAACGATCTTTACATGAAGTATTTATTTCAAATATAATAATGTCTGGAAACTTGATGGACGCCCAGCAGTTACGCATCAAAAGCATGTAGTAAAAATGAATGAGTGAAACTTAATATCTTTTAGTGAAATCACATATTATTTGAAATAAAAATTATTCATATCAGTCAAAATATCAGCAATACTGTTATAGCTCTTATGAGAGTTTAGAACACCATATCTTGAAAAAAATCATTTTGCATGATGCACTTTAAAATTTTTTATAATCAGTGGTTATGAAATACCAATTTAATCAAGTATTACTGGAAATTGATGACGCCCCCACCACCAACAGTGAACGCTGGCTGTGGGTCAACCATTACGCGCAACAGGACTTACATTGTAAGCAACGGTACAGTGACGGGTGACTTCACCTGCACCTACACCATCAACCCTGTGAGTAGTCACAGTAGGAAGGACTCTTAACTGTTGCCTTCTCGTCTTTATTTCAAATCTAGAATTTCCATGGTAAGGTAGCTTCAAACACAGACGTAACTATCACTAAGAGCCAAATTCAGAATCCCTCCTAATTCCCTTGGCCTTTTCGCTACCCCAAGTGCACCAGTGAGAATTCGTGATTCGTGTGCCAGCCAAACGGGGGGCCGCTGCGCTCGCTGTCTCGCCATTAATTTCGTCTTCGTCTCACGGGGCATCATGAACGCTGAGATCCAAATCACCGTTTTGTGAAGAACTGCAACATAGGAAAAACTAAATCGTTAAAAATTGATACGATAACCGCTCGATCAGCGGGAACACATCTTTAACTCACATTCAATAATTCGTAGGCCGCTCCTCCACTCGTTCAACTTACGGATAGCCCTAAAATATTTGAATCCGTCAATTAGGCTCTGCCCTGTAGGCTTCACTTGTCAGGGACTTCAGACATGAGCTTTAGCTCGGTTACTCTGAATCTAGTGGCTTCAAGGCATTTACATCGTTACGGTCATCTGGAAGAATCGATGATAACAAAAATAATATCCGCAAACGATCTCCGCGCTGGATGGACGGTCACCTAACACTCTGTAGGTTTCAGCTTCTATGTACAAGCGAAGAGTTAACAGTTCTGGTACTTTCTTTGCTTTGCCATGTCATGAGCACTATGAAGAATCTGAATTTTTCTGCATTGACCTTAAAATCTTCCTTTGAACGCTCAAACTCGATAGTATTTCTCAAATGAGGCATCCTCGTTGCCTTTGAATGTAGAGTTGGTGGCAGAACTACAAGCATCCGTAGTGCAAGAAGAGAGGATACGCAGAGAGCGGCGTGCACGTAGTTGCAAACGATAAGAACAAACCTTAAGAAGTAGGTTAACATCTATCTGGGTTTTCATTCAAACTGAAGGTTACAGTAAAATGATTTTTATTAAAGTACTTGACACTGAAAACTACTGAAAAGTCAATCCAGCTCCGTGAAGTGAGTTTTTTTGGTGGCCTCAAGCATATTCGGGAATGTTGCTGCAAAACGACCAACACGGTCCAAAGCGGCGAAATCAACGCTCATGTCTGAAGTTCGGACAAGTCAGGGCTGGCGGGCTTAGCTTAATTTGATTTTAAAAACCAGTCGACAAAACTTTGAGGAATAGAGACGCGGAAATATATAATTCCCAATCGTTGAATGAAAAAGGGCAAGGTACCTGCAGTATCTTGAGAAACGTGGAGCCCATAGACGTTACTGTTCTCATTCAGGATCAACGTGCAAAGAGAAAGCCTTAAAAAAAGAGAAAGAACAGAATAAAGAAAGATTAGAAAGAGTATAAATATTGAAGTAAACTGAGTAGGAGCTCCCATGCAAGATCCCCTAGAGACACAACTGTTTATAGCGTCATAACATGGATAGAGGAACCTCACTAGCTTATCCGATTTCCTATAAACCAATCCTGTGCTCGCTGAAGGTCACTGAGCTGACAGATAATATAATGCAAAGAGTGATGCACCTTACTCTCTCTTTGTCCTAAAAGTTACACCCGAATTGTTGTTTTTACAGTATACGCTGGACTTTGACACTCTCGACCCTGTTGCCGATGCCGTGGGTGCCTGCCAAGTGCGACTGGACTTCGAGACCTTCACTCTGGGGCAGCCCGTAAATGGACTCTGCACCGACGAGTACTTTGAAGTTACCGGCAATGCTAACGCGTTCGGAAGAATTTGCGGAGACAACGCTGGACAACACAGTAAGTATGGCTGAAGCATCTGGAAAAAACTAATGACGTTATTGAATGAGCCCCTGTCTGGATAATGCCAGGTTTTGACGCGACAGAAGCTGTACGGTATGACCTCTCATGCATCTTTTAAATATCCAGGGTAGACGGATGAGCTCTCTCCTATACACATACTGCGTTGCTGTCATATCTTCGCCATAGTGCAGTATAAGCACAAGCGTATAATGTGCTTGGGTTGTATTTATTACCTCCGCCAAGGAGGTTACGTTTTCGTTGACCTTGTAATTTTATAACCTGCGAAGAAAATGAGAGAGGTAATAATGTTTTCGTTGAAGATTTAAGTATATAAATGAGTGTATTTGTCTGTCCACCCATTAATGGGTCGAAGGAGTTGAGCTATGTTCATGATTTTTACAGGGAGTCTGATCCATGGGCTGTCTTCGATGTGACCCATGCCAGAAATCTAGGATTAGTTGGCCATCAAAAATGACGGCGATGAAATTTGTTCCCACCGCGGGTGATGGTCTTACGCCACGAACGAGGTGTTCTAGTTGTCTCTTTGTTAATCTCTGTCATCTAGGTTTGTACTCAAAAAGTTATGGATGGATCTTAAAAAAAATTAAGAGTATTTTTTGAGTATGTTAGGAGAAACAGATGATTAGCTTAATTAACTTTTAGTGAAGATCCGTTCATCAGTTTGTTTGATTGCTTGTCTACCTCTTCTTTCTTAATACCATAACTCAAAAAGTTATGGACAAATTTTTATGGCGTTTGCATGAGTTATTAGGTATATTAAGAAGAGTAAATGATCAAACTTTTCTGACGATCTGTCTATTCGTTTGTTTCTCTTCTGTGTGTTTCATTTTATGCTTCTTAGCAAATGTTTCAAAAAGTTATGAGCGGATTTTTATGAAATTTACAGGAATTCTTCTCTTACAGTAATGCTGGTCTGTTTGCGTGCTTGATTTATGTTTATCAGAATGTTTGTTAGCAGCATAACTCAAAAAGTTATGAACGGATCATCGGCAAAATTGTAGAATCTGTTAACTGTTAAAGGGCCCAAATGATTGGATTTTAGTTTTGATGCAAAGCAAATCATTGTGTTAGAACCAGTTTCAATTTTTTATTGTCTTTGCCTTGCTTGGGGAGGTATGCGCTCTTAGAGTGCTCGAGTTTATACAGTACTTTGGTGGCCTCGCTGTACGGGGGCGGTGTAATTACCGGTAAGTCACAAGATCGAGTTGCTAGCTCTACTCTTTGTTATATATATGCACTTTAAATAGTGGTAATTAATTGCTTAGACCTATAATAACAATATGTAATCCAAGTCTCTCACAAGTTTAAATAAAGGAATCACTTCCACGCATCACGAAAGAAAAAATTCTCAGAACAGTCTTATTTCTTCCTTAGTTTGCCCGAAATAATTAAATGTTGATTTTTCTAATGAATAGCGTTGTTTGACACGTTCGTTTAATGAACCGTGATCGACGTGCTGTTCATGCAGAGCAGAGCGAGAAACTCGACGTGATATGAAAAAAAGCTACGCTGGGATTTATGTCCTTTCGTACCTGCTACATCCTCATAGCTCTTTTTATCTGTAATGTGAGTATGGCAGAAGCTATGTAGTTTCAGCCTGTTGATCTCACAAGATGCAGTCAAGCATGTAAATTTAAATTGATATCTTCCCCATCAACCGTCTACTGTACATAGGTGGGGCCCACTTGGACCTCTTGCGGCACTGTGCCGATGGCGGCACTACCACCTCCACTCTAGATCTTTTCTGATAAATTTCCAACGTGATGACTACCTATGCTACCATATGGCATGCGTCAGGTGATGGCCACATGGCAGCCAACAGACGTATTAGCTCGCGCTTGCCAAGTTACTTGCAAATGGTAACCGCGTGGCAAATGCTACGCAATAACGAGGAGACGAAGAGGGTTGTTCATGCCGAGATTCGAAGCTGTATCTTCATATTTAATTCGCAGAGTGCACTGAAGACCACTCTATTTCTGAAAGCTTGAAAACCGAAATATAACGCTTTTGCGCTCGTTAAGAAGAAATCTCCGCTTCCAGTACATAAATGGTCATTTTACCATAGGTCAACAAAATTAACGAAAATCCACAAAACGTATGGAACTTGGAAAGCTATAATCTCGGCTCAGAGTATTCAGGCTCGCTGATACGAGCAAGGAAATTGCTTCTCATTTATGATTCAATTAAGTTCAACTATAAAGAGCAATATACGAATAAGCACTGAAATAAAATTTTTTATAAGTAAACTAGCTTTATCTGCAAGGAAATAAGTATAAGATACCCCCTAAAAATGCTAATAACATTTTTAAATGCCCATTTTCTATGAAAATCTGACTGTTGCTTCTATTTAGCATGAGAATCAGAGAATATTATCAGTTTCATAATAAAACTCAGAGCCAGAATTAAGAACTATAGAAAATATAGCCATTTTACTGCAACAATTTATAAAATACGAAGGAAAACAAAATAGACGTCAAATTATAAAATTGGTAACGTCAAATTATAAAATTGGTATGCGTTTCAGGTTTCATCTATCATCAGTACCTCTGTGATGAAAATCGAAAATATTTTGTTAGAACGAATAGCTAAGACATGAAAAAGGATTTCCTAAAAATTTTTTTGAAAACTCCAATGGACTGACAATAAAAAGATGATGAGCACTGTTTTGGTCACTTAAAATTGGTTTCTGTTTTAAACAAATAGAGTGATTCTAGTAATCTTACGTCTAAGCTATTGCACAAAGAAAGCGTTTTGAAATTCTCTAGGCGCACACGGGAGCCGCACCCCACACCAAAATAGTGCTCATCCTCTTTTTATAGTCAGTCCATAGGAGTTTAAAAAAAAAATTCAGGAAATCCTATTTCATGTCTTAGATATTCGTTCTAACAAAATATTTTCGATTTTCATTACAGAGGTACCCGAAACGTTTACCGATTTTATAATTTGACGTTACCCATTTTATAATTTGACGTCTACTTGTATTTTGTTTTCCTTCGTGTTTTTATAATTTGTTGCAGTAAAATGGCTATCTTTTCCATAATTCTGGCTCCGAGTTTTATTATAAGACTGCGTAGTGCAGCAGAATTTTGTATCTTGATTTATCAGTTTCATGATGTATTTATTATATATATATGTATATATAATATGACCAGAAGTACAGTTTTAAGAGCGAAAATAAATACAAAACACTTTTGAAAAATATGTCCATTCGTTCTACTTCACAATGTCAAACAAAGAATAAGCTAACATTAGTAGTGTGTAATGTAGCGAGATACCGGTTTTTGAGGCTAGGTTCCGGCTGCACCTACTTCTGGTTTCTCAGGCCCCGCCCACTTCCGGTTTGCGCCACAGACCCCCGCTAAGCCGGTAGTGCATTGGCCGTTATAAACCGGAAGCTCACGTGCGAGGGGAGCCGCGACAGTAGCTTACCCTCAATAACCGGTATCTCGCTACATTACACACTACTAACATTCAGTGCGCAAACAAGTCTAAGTGCCGTCACGATATACAAGACCACATGTTAACAGTAAATTCAACCTCTGCAGAATGTCACGGAAATCCTTGCTTGCTGATATCGAGAAAGGTAAAGCTTTCAACCAGAATAGAAAATTCATTAGCTTCATTGCAAAACAAATTTCCAAGTTCGGCACTTTTCTGAATAACTTTTTGAAGAACCCTTAACCACACATAACAAAAAAAGGCCAGGCCCTTCACCAAAAATTACCATTGCAGCCAGGTGTCGACTTCTTTGGGAGGCATTTATGGGTCAGTCATGCTCAAGAGAACTGTAACAATCTCAAAACCTGCAGATCGCTTCAAGAAGAGTTCGTCAAATGTTGCACGACTCCCCATGTTTCATGTATCGAAACAGGAAAAAGGCTGCTCCTTTAACTGCTCAGCACAAGAAATTGCGTGCTGAATGGGTGCAGGCAAATGTTACATGAACGGAGGAGAATTGGGACAATGTGTTCTTTTCTGACGAAAAGAAGTTTAATTTGGAAGGGTCTGACGGAGCGTAGAGCTACGGGCAGGACTTGAGGAAAGAAGAGCAACTGTTTTCAAATGGATCATTTGGAGAAGGATCAGTAATGAACTGGGGAGCCTTTTCTGCCTCTGAAAAAGCCAAGTTACTAGTGTTGAATGTAGATAAAACTCCGCTCGATACATTAGCGCGTTAGAAGAAAGTGTTGCTCCACTTCTGCATGATGTACATGACAATAATGCAACTTTTCATCAGGACAATGCAGCCAACCACTCGTCAAAGCTAAGAAATGGCTGATTTGAAATGAAGAACATCTAAGTTTTGGACTGGTCTACCAAGTTTCCGGACTTGAACCCTATAGACAATCTATGGAGAATCTTTCGACAAATTTACCATAATGGACGTCAATATGCAGATAAAGAATTTCTAAAATTTTGCATAAAGATTATTGGAATTAATTTTCTGTCGAAACTCAACAATCTCATCGGTTCAGTGCAGAACAGGTGCGTTGCAGTATTGCAATCTAAAAAGAATAAACTACCTGCAAATACAAAATGTTGGATAATTTTTTATCAGTACAGATATTCCACCCTTAAAACTGTATTTTGGTTATAACTTTTTTATTTTTCATGAAATTGACTACATACACTGATTGTCAGACCCTGTAGAAGCAACACTCCAATTTTCATTGAAAAATATGGTCTAATTAAAAAATTATTTGCATTTTTAGGGGGTTTCATACTCATTTCCACTACTTCATATGTACGTACTTAGTGAACAGCGCTCACCATGTTGGCCCTGTTTGTTTGTCATGTGGTTTAGGTCACGTGGCCGACTCCTAACAAATGCCATGGAAGAAACAAGGCGGCCACTACCCTGAGCTAATCTACAAATAGATGAGACGTCAATGTAACAGACTCATCTAGACCTTACGTAGCAAAACAGGCAACAGTTTGCTACGTGGCAGCCACTTTGGCCCAACGTGTGTAGCAACAGCTACCACACTTTGAAACCACCTCAGCACGTGGGGCCACCTGGCGTTGTTGATAGAGCTACGTACTTAATTTTATTTTGCATGCACCGTCACTGGAGCAATCTGATCGCGTATGAAAGTAAAGTATCATAATAATTACACATAGTTATAACACAAGCAGTGGTATAATAATAATGAGACAATTGAATACAGATGGATAGCAATTTTATGTAAAATATTTTACTAATTTCTTTGACTATTCTTGGAAAAACTGATCATAACACGTTTTAGTTGAGTACTCGCATTGAGGGTAGGAATATAAGCTGCTGCTTTTTACTCAAACACAAAGTCCCCAAGTGATTATTTATATAAGAGTAAGCTGTCGTCGGCGAGCAGATAAAACTCTAAGCGATCCAACATTAAGGTGGGGGAGAAGGAAAGCTCTTGTAATATACGTTTCATACTATACCAAACATCCCAGTCGTCAAAAATGACGGCAAAAATTTTGTGATTGAGCTTTTTATTGTTCCGGTTCCCAGTATAAGTTTTGCTGTATTGTAAGTCTCATCCCTGCAGGCCTGATCTTCATAGTGAAACGTAAGCTGTACAACCATGAGTTTTGTGAATTGGAATTGACCAAGCGTTAAGTTGCAGTAAGAAAATATAGTTCAGTCGAAAGAATTTACTTGAAATGCCCAGGGCTTATCGTATTGTGGATACCAACTCATTGTTGAACTTCCAGCGTCTAAGTTTGGCTGCGATGTAAATCTATACTATAATAAGAGAGCTATCTGTCAGTCCGTCCGTCCGTCTGTCCGAAGCCTTATTTTCCCCTATCTAATACTGAAGAAAAAAATTCCAAGGCACCTAATTTTTATTTTTTTTGCCAAACCGTATCCATGATACGTGCCCGGGAATTCCCGCAGCTGTGAAGGCCTGGTCACGGGCCTATGTGAACTTGGTTGCTTCTGTGCACTTAATTGGTGAACTTTGTGGATTTTGTGGACATGAAAAAAATTGGACTATTCTGAACTTTTTCGATAGGATGGTAAGATATTTTGAAATACATACTTTCGAGACTTAAGAAGGGTGGCGTTTGGTGCACTAGTTCAATGGTAAGATATTTTGAAATACATACTTTCGTGACTTCAGAAGGGTGGCGTTTGGTGCACTAGTTCAATATAATAAGGCGTCTGCTCAGCGTGAAGATTCAACTACTACGATATCATTCAGCAATGAAAGCGGGGATCCAGAGGATGGGGAGCCAGAGCTATATTTGTCACCGGTACTCCTGGCACTGAAATTGTATGGTATGTCAAGTTCTTTTTCAGTACATGAATTTTCTCCTATTAAACTCCTAACTGCGTGACAGAGAGACGGACCAACATTGGAGCAAGCAAGGGAGAAAGAGAGCAAGCAAGCGACCAACAACTGTTGTTTTATTATATAGTGAATTAAAATCTAGACGTCGTTTGAGTTTTAGGTACGTTAGAGTTAGATGATTAATTGAATAGCTAGCACTTAATAATGTAGCCGTCATATAAATGTAACCTCCACTTTCTCCCCAATGACAGTTTACCTGCCCATCGACCAATCAGCGAGCACCGTAGCTACCCTGACTTTCAAAGGATCTTCAACCATTACAGCAGCGAGGAGCTGGCGCATTCGCACCACCTACATACCCTGCCTTTCCAACATGACAGGTAAGGTCTACTATAATATTACGCTGATCGGCTACGCACCACCAACGCACCTTGCCTCTCTTATATGATTAGTAATGTGTAATACGTATGAACGTACGTTAATCGGTCGACTACCTACAGCTAATAGCAGCCATAATATAAGGAATGGAAATAGCGTTGACGTCAATCACTAATACTTAGAAAGTAATGAATGAATCGTTATGAAAATTACACCAACTAAACACGAGGTCAAATTGCGGGAATTAATTAGAAAGTTGAAAGATTTTACTTAACAGTTTTCCAGAATCAATTAAGTTGGAAAGATATGAAGGAAGTCCAACATAGCCCAAAGTTAAGGACCGATGCCGTCGACCTCACGACCTAATTATTAACCTACAAAAATCGACAGTTACCACCCCCTCATATTCTTTTTAAAGTAAATTCCTTAAATGATCTTAATTTTACAGGTTATTTTTCCGAGACCTGTCTCCAATACTCTTCCATACAATTTCTACAGGGTTCAAGTCGGGGCTCTGAGCTGGCTAGTTCATCAGGGCAATTCTTCAATAAAAAGGCCCTACATTTCCTAGCTAGGATTGTGGCAAAATGCATTGTGTTGCATGAAAATAGGTGACTCACTAGAGGAAAAGTATGACTTTGGTACAGTTAGAATGCTGCTGAAGACGTCGTTTGTAAATCTTAGCGTTGATTTTACCATGAATACGGATGAAGTAGCTAAGTCCTGCAGAAAATAGCTCACCCCACATCATCAAACTGTCCCACCAAGCTATAGAACTGACTTCCTAACTAGCCAAGTAGTGAAGACGTTGGAAAGGGTGTCTAGGAAACACTTAGTACATAATTTAGAGAGCAATAAACTGCTACATAAAATCATTTTGGCTTTCTCCGTAAATTATCAACCACATTTCTGCTATATGAGTATTACGTCTCAATTTTAGACCTTTCGTGCCAAGGTATAAATGAAGATATAATACATAAGATTTTGCAAATGCATTTGATAAAATTGACCATAAAATACTCTAACTCAAAGTCTCCAATATGGGTATCCGTATGAAATGTATTCGATGGATCGAAGCATAACTGACCAACTCAAGCCAAAGTGAAACTAGAGAGCACTCTGAGAGTGCATACCTTCGCCAAGCAAAGCATATGTAGCAAAAATTTCAAATTAGTTCTGAAACCATGTTCTTCTTTGTATCAGCACAAAATTCAATCATTTGTGCCTTTCGATATTATTAGCTATTCCTGCAATTATCAGAAAGATCCGTTCATACCTTTTTTTTAGCTATGCGGCTAACAAACATTATGACCAATATAAGTCGAACACACAAACAGACCAACCGATAATCACCAAAATTTAATCATTTATGTCTTTTAACATAACCAAAAATTCCTGAAAATTTCCTAAAGTTTCATCTCTAACTTTTTGAGTTATTGTGCTAACAAGCATTAAATCAAACATAGCGACAAACAAAGAAACGAAAGAATCAACAGATCATCCCCAAAAATTTATAGTCATTTACTCTTTGTAATATATCTAAAACCTCATATAAATTTTCATGAAAATCGGCCTTTTCGAGTTGTGGCATTAAGAAAAAAATAGGCAGATAGACAAACAAACAGACAGATGAACGGATTTTCACCAAAAGTTAATTAATCATCTGTTACTGTTAACTTGCCTAAAAATCACTGCAAATTTCGTAAAGATACGTTCCCAACTTTTTGAGTAATCTTAGCGACAGACGAACAAAATAAGAGACAAAGAGACAGACAGACAAACACGACAAAAACATAACCTCCTCGGTGGAGGTAATTGTAAATAACAAAGTATCCAAATGACAACCGGTACTCAGTGGCATAGCTGAACTACATAAGTTACGTTATTGAGCCATACTCAGTGGAATCCCTCAAAGTACTACATGTAGATCGTCATCATCATCGTGACATATGATATGCGGCACCAATATTAGTTTGCCATTCTCTCCTCACTGGCGGATGACACACGAATATTTGTAGCGGCAGAGTCAGTGGCAGACGTACGGAACATGCAATTAGATTTAACCAATATCTTTCGCTGTACTTCAGATAACGATATGAATTTCAGCCAAACAAAATTTAAAGTGATACAGTACGAAAAATACTCTTCCCGTTCTAAGTCGACGCCCTACACAATGAGAGATAGAAACGGAATCACAAGAAAGCAAATTTAAGAAACTTAGCTTGGGGTAAGAATGCATGATAATGCTGCATTTGAAGATAACGTTGTTCGAGTTGTTACGATAGGCAAGAACTTTCTCTCCACGAGAGGCAGACAATGCTCTCCCCCATGGAAATAGCTGGTACTGTTGAAGATAGAGCACTGTTCACCTTTCTTGATACAAAGCAAACGGAAAACCTAGATCGACTCGAAACTATTTAGACTCTATTGGTCTCCCTTGCGAAGTGCAATTTCCGATCAAATATAATGATGATGCCATAGCCACAAAGTATTCCTATAGCTTCACTGTGCAGGATGCGAGGTTGTTCAACAAAACACCAGGTCGCATTCGAAAAGCCACCCTTCTTGAGACTACAAAAGCTAAATACTTACGGGTCCCATACTTACTGAAAGTGCCAGACAAATCGGCTGTAAGCGGCTGTGTGCAATGTGGGATAACTTGCTACTAGTCATACACAAAAAGGAGAGAAAGTGTACGGCTAATAGCCGATACTATTCAAAGCTTTCTTTTCAATTCCCGATTTCATAATATTGCGAAAGTCCACTATAGTTTATTCAATCGATTCTTCAGTTAGAAATTCTTAATACGTGATTTTCTTGCCTAAAAAGGAAAGACTTATAAATTCAGGAAACAATCAAATTTTATTATTTATCTAGGGGGACAATTCAACATGGGAACTAAGTTAAGGGAACAGACAAATAGTAAGAGCTCCGGTCCAGGGCTGTTGCTCCTGGAGTCGCGTGGTCCCAATCCTAGAAAAGAGAAAACAAACGTTCCAGGGTAAGCTGGTCTTATTAAAATTGATATTTAAAGGCTCTCCTCCTACAGAAAATTCTGTACGCATGGAGGAGAGGAAGGAAGAAGGGACATATAGTATGCCGCGATAAAGGATCCCATAAAGGGGATTAACAAATTGTGAAAGAAGAGGAAGAACAGTAATAAAGATTACAGTAGAAGGACGGAACTGTAAAGGGAGCACAATAGGCACACAGAGGGAAAATGTCCTTAAGGCCTACCTACGTAGGGTAAACGTCCCTAGAGCTTAGAGCTTACACATGGGCAAAGTGTCCCCCAGAGCCTAACTAAAAGTTGGCTTTTCTTATTGCAATAATATATTGTTTAAAAATTATCTCAATTTATTTGAAGCTCACTTTATTGCAACACTAGAAGAATTTTATCAATATAGTGGTGAACTTGAACGGGAATCTCACCATATCAGTGTGGGGTACAAAAGAGATTAAAGCACCTCAAACTGGGGAAAAATTACACACGATTCAGCTCTGCGGGATCTCCATTCTCTCAGAAAGAAAGATATGTCGAGAAGCTTGTGTTGTGAGGGAAAGTCCTCCCAAATCACGTACCTGAAGTTTACACGAGGCAGGAATCCAGGGGTCAGGTGTAGAGAAGAGCGGGAGCCCCTTCCGACCAGCGCCGCAGTCTACGCAGCAAGGAAACTCGTCATCCTCGCGTTCCAAGGAACTTCCCTTCAGTGGATCCACGACCACCCAAGGCTCACGCCCCGGCCGGAGTATAATGAAATAGAAGGGGGAAAGTAAATACAGTGCAGATCTACAAGGTGCGGTTCAACGATGTGCTTATGGAGGGGGCACACGTATAAACGTCCGAGGTCTACGAAGTTCTTAAGGTGTCTGAAGAGCTGAGGCAGCGACGAGCGAAGTCGGGCGCGACGTTGCCACACATAAATTAAGGGGCGCTTTCAACTTTTCACTCCCCGCACGAACCGTGCAAACTTTATTGTGACATGGGAGGTGCCGGGGCTTTTCCCCAGTTCCAGATGCTGCTTGTCAATTACTGCAAAATCACTTTTGCCCAAGACGGGAGACATGTAAAACGTCACCTGAACCTCGTTCGAAGGATCATTAAGAATCAAGAAGGATTGCTTTTAGGAGCCGGTGTTTCGCACCGCCGAACTGCCTCGATAAAATGGTCAGACAGACTATAATGTTGACTACAATATGGCACTGATCAGATAGAGAGATGTAGATATCATTCCATCATTACAGCGATCTGGAGCGAAAGAAACAATATATTTGTATCACCGACTGTGTAGTGATTGTTTAAGCAGAGCCCCGTGAGCAATATCTCTTCGGCGGAATGTGTCACTGAGACTCTTATCGCGTAAAGTTGTGCTATGCTGTGGGTTGAGTTTCTGCAAGAACTATAGTTCCCCTTCAATGTTAGTCCATTATGTGAGAATTTTTGACTTGATCGAGCTCTGTAGTGTGCGTGTGTCTCGTAGAGTGTACCTACCTGCAGTATCATGAGGTTATTCACTATTTAAATGCCTTGTTTGGTAGCTGTCCCACACAACTCACACTGAGGAAAGACCTGTTCCCAAGCAATCGTGTTAATTTTTTGTACACCGTCAGAAACACTGTTTGTGAAAGTATAAGGTCAGTTTTTGTGGAAAAAATATTTAAAACAATAGGTGTGTCAGAGCAAGAATAAAGATAGCCTAACTGCACTGCGCTATATTTCAGTGCACTACGCAAATTTTATCTAACAATCAAATACAATTTACAGTAGAAACCGAGTAATATCAGTGCCTGTCTCATCTTGATCTACTAATCCAGAGAAATGAGTCAGTGGAACTGAATTGTGAGCCTAGAAAAGACCAACCAACGATTTCCTGAAGTTCAGCAGGATAAGGCCCCTTTCGCACATGTACCACACCTCACCACGCCACACTACACCACGCAACGCAAGACGTGTTGAGAGGTCGTTCGCACATGTACCACACCATGCACGCAACACGCTAGTTCTTTCTCCTCAAATCCAGCTTTATATCTATATTTCTTTTGTTCAAACGTACACACAAGAATCCATCGTCATTAGAATAAACTTAGGTTTGTCATATTACTTACAAACAACACTGCTAATTACGTACACGGTACAGTTGAATAAAAAATTCAGTCCAGCACATCTTTATTTCGAAATAAATCCAGTAAGGTTCAGTCAGTTGTAAAATGCCTCCCTAAGGCCCCGTTCGCACATGAACCACACCACACAACACCACGCAAGGCAACATGAGCGTTTGTATCCGTGCCTCGCGCTCTGCTAATCCTACCGCGTGCGACGGGAGCCGTTCGCATATGTCCCACACCACACGATGCAACACCGCTCAACACGTTTGCAATCAAACTGATTAGCAGTTTGTATCGTTGCTTTTGAATATTTAATATTTGAGTGCTAAATGGAGGCATTTGGCAACTCCTGACTGGATCTGGCTGGCTTTCTTTCAAAAAAAAANTTTTTTTAAAAAAAAAAAAAAAAAAAAAAAAAAAACATGTGCAGCACTACATTTTTTTTTTTTTTTTCAACTGTAACGGACGCGATGGGTCTTTTCTGTTTGACTGCCCGCAAAATTATAAAATTAAAATTGATTTTTCTAATGTTTTCATGTTTTTTTCGAAAATGTTATTCTATTTTCGACAAATAAAAATAAAAAACATTTTACTTTTTATCCAAATATATATAGGATTGTTTATATTTTATAGGCACGTATCTGAAACTAAAACGTTAGGTTAGGCTAGGTTAGGTTAGGCTAGCCTAGGTTAGGCTAGGTTAGCTTAGGTTAGGTTATTTTAGCATATTCTTCTAAA
This sequence comes from Parhyale hawaiensis, assembly GCA_001587735.2. Lineage (NCBI taxonomy): Eukaryota > Metazoa > Arthropoda > Malacostraca > Amphipoda > Hyalidae > Parhyale > Parhyale hawaiensis. Next base: position 169,215 of record LQNS02278177.1, on the reverse strand, counting down.
GCCTTATTGAATTTATTTAGTATTAACTGAAAAATATGAGAAAAAAACTAAAATTCCGTTTCTTAGCGAATCGATCTTTAAATGCTCGTAACATTTTCATTTTCTCACATATATTAGAAAAGATCATAAAATACTGCATTAGAAACGTGCATTTTAGTTTCATAATTTTGCTGGTAGTGAAACCGAAAAGATCCCACGTAATTAGCAGTGTTATTGCAATTCCCATATTCAAATCTGGAGACGTGATGGAGGTTAATAATTACCGACCTATATCCACTTTATCGGTTTTCAATAAAATTTTTGAGACGGTCATCCACTCTAGACTTGTCCAATTTCTTGAAACGAACCAGATATTTAGTGATTCTTAGTACGGATTTAGAAAAGGTAAAAACACGACTCAGGCAATAGTCATTCTAGTCAACGATATTTTACCTGTATACTTGACCAGAAATCTTATATGATCTGCTTTTTTTAGGAATGAAGAAGGCATTCGACACTGTTGACTCGGAAATTTTAAGAACTTAATTGGAGAACTACGGTTTGAGAGGAAATATACATGACATTATGACGAGTTACCTGCATAATCGTCAGCAGTATGTTGTAGTAAATGACTATGCCTCACCCCGTGTTCCTATCCAGATTGGGGTTCCGCAAGGCTCTGTACTGGGTCTTCTTTTGTTCATGTTGTCTTTAATGATATTGATCAATTTCAAGATGTTCGAGTGGTCTTATTTGCAGACGATGTTGTTTTTTATGTCGATGATTATTGTTTTAGTGATGCTGTTATTAAGATGGAGAAGTTTCTTGAGTCGCTATTTAATTGGCTTCAGTGCAACCGTTTGACCCCTAATGAGACTAAAACTAAATTGATGCTTTATAGTTCTTGCCCAGCTGTGCAGCTACCTGATGTACGTTTCAATGATATGATATTAGAATGGGTAACGCGTTTTAAATACATAGGCTTAATGATAGATAATAAACTTAGCCACTCTAGTCATATCCAACATGTATGTTCGCAAGTTGCCAAAGCCAGAGGAGCGATGTATGCCGCGCCTAAACATTTGTCCAGGAGGTCATTGGTATTATTATATTATGCGAATGTATACTCTCATCTTATACACAATGTCATATTATGGGGCGGAGCTTCTGCAAACCAACTGAGACCATTGAAAATTGAAGTCAATAACGTTCTCCGAGTAATACATGATGTGAAATGCGATTACGATTTACCTGAACTTTCGGTAAATTCTATGTATGAAAAGCTGCGTTTATTCAAGTTTAATGAAATCTATGACTATTTTCTATTGAAATTTCTACGTAATGCACTCTATTGGGATTTCGGTATATTTGATAAGTATGATAGGAATTTACTACCATACCATAACTAACTACTACACAAGACTGCAAAGACTAAACTTGGCCTATGCGAGGCTTGAAGTAGAAGGCCGGGGCGTAAGTTCCAGTGTCTCATAGGGAATGGGCCTATTTGTTCATCTACTGCCGCCTATCTAATCTAATCTAGCTAGTTCTATTCGTTTAAAGTTTCCAAAATATACATACATTTTTTATATGTAAACCCCATTGTCTCAAAAACTAAGGCCTAACCCGAAATAGTTGTACGAACAAAATGAGTTTTTTTTTTTCAAAAATACATGTTCTAGGCAAGTTACAGAACAATCAGTGCACAATCGACAACTTTATGCCCCCCCCCCCCATGCCCCCCTCAAAAATGTACAGTTGCAAAAGTTCTACCCAACTTTTTTATGACCTCATCATATGGAATAGGAAAATACATGGTAGAGCCGTGAAAGAGTAATCTAAAGAGACACCCCCCCCCCTAAGAGCCTGGACTACTCTAGGAGCTCCCAATACATTGCATCCTAATATAATAAAACGCTTGGTGTTTTTATTTATTTACTGTCCACTCTTAAGGAAGTAGACGAGCGAAAAATAGGCCAGGTTGCAGATTTTGTATAGATCGATCACTAGATTGCAGAAGATGGCGATGGTTGGATCCTTTTCCCTTTATCTGAATGCAATTCTTGCTTGGAACACTTCTTGAAATCCGAACAATATATATGCAGCGTCTGGAGTCCGATTCTATAACATTTTTGCTCTCAGGTCACAACGTATAAATACGGCAGATGATCAATGGAGCACTCACGACAGGCAGTAGACAGTTCTTTCAAGGGCAGTAGAAAAATATTTCTTCTAGCTTACTGCCTTTCCCTGAGAGAGCAGATTTCGCTTCAGAGGCCAAAATTCCAGCACGTTAATGAAGCAGGTATTTAAGCACGGAAGACGGTATTATGGATACGGTGCACTCGCATTGCATAAATAAGCTGACTAAATTTCCATCCATGTTTATTCCAGCGTTTTACTTAAGAGTTTTCCTTGAAAGTTTCACGTTTAATAAAGAAAGAGGATATGGAACATAAAAGAACGAGACTAGTCTCAAGAACGAAGACGTGCTATCATGCAATTGAGAGAGATCAAGCGCTTATGCAACACAGTGACTAGAAAGACTTGAAGCAGAAAGATTAAGAGCTGCTAATAAGAGTGAGCGGAAAATGTGGAAACAGCAAGTCAGAGAAGAGAACAAACATATCGATTATTAGGTGAATTTTTTCACGCACGGGTTCACTAGTCTCAATGTTATTCTACCCGCAAGAGAAAATAAGTCGAGTGCTTAAACCTAATAATATCTACGTTAGCAACAATCTATATGTTAATACGCTAGTACCTACGTACTTACCTTTTGTGTCACGCTCTTCTTCAGAAATAGATAGAAGAAAATTCGAGCTTTATTGAGTTTCGGAAGCTGGCGTATCTGTGATACGGCTGGTGACTAATCTCTCGGCCACAGGCCAGGTTTTTTAATTGTTTATACGCCCGAAATATTTAAGAACTAGAGCACTCTGAGAGCACATACCTCCGCCAAGTGAGGCAACGGTAGCAAAAAAATTCAAATTGGATCTGAAACCATAATTTTCTTTGTATAAACTCCAAAATCTAATCATTTATGCCTCTTTATATTCTTAACAGCTTGTTCAATTTTCTTGAAGATCCGTTCATAACTTTTTGAGTTCTACTATTAACAAACGTTATGACAAACATGAGTCAAACATACAAACGAACTAACTGATCTGCACCAAAAATTTGATCATTTATGTCTTTTAACATTACTAACAACCCCTATGAATTTCATAAAGATTCATTCATTCTTTTTTTGAGTTATTGTGCAAACAATCATAAAATTAAAAATTGTGACAAACGAACGAACGAACAAACGTATCATTACCAAAATTTGGTCATTTACTCTTTGTTATATACCTAACAACACATGTCAATTTCATCAAAATCCATCCATAGCTTTTTGAGTTATGGCATCGAGAAAAATGAGGTAGACAAACAAACAAACAAACGGATGGACATATCTTCACTAAAAGTTAATCATCTGTTCCTCCTAACATACCTAACAATCCCTGTAAATTTCATCCAAATCGGTTCATAACTTTTTGAGTTATCTTGGTGACAGACAGATAAACAAACAAACAGATAGACAAACACGACGACAACATAACCTCCTTGGCGGAGGTAATAACTCTTTGGGAACCTGTATCGTGGTTTACTGTCAAAGGAAGTTCACGGGTCCAGTTAGAAAGAGCAACTTATAAATATATCCCTCGGGTCCACTTGGACAGGGGCAGCTGCAGTAATTATTATCAGCAAAAAGGCTGGTCTCGGTGTTTGTAATGTTAATGGGGAATTGCCATGGTACAATGAGAAGGTTTCACTGATCTATATGAAGCGCCTTAAGCCAGACGGGTGCTGCTAGTTTATAGGCCGATAAATATTCCACGCGTCCAATGATACGCGGAGGTCAGCAGTCCTGTGCAGCTGGGCAAGGTCTTTTTAATAATTTTTATGTCCCTGAGCTCTTCTGAATGATCGGGTTGGGATCAGGAAAATTTCTATGTGAGGGGGGGGGGGCACTAAGAGTACTAGCAAAATTCAACGGGGGGCAGCGAGACACAAAAACTAGGCCCTAAGCAGTACATTTTTTAAAGGTCTCATTTCCAGTGAAGGGGGCGTGTATCTTTTTAGGGAGGGAGTGTTTCCCCTACGATCCTCCCCTGACTACTCCACTCCAGCGAATTATGGATATATTATCAACCAAGAGGATGGACTTAATATATATCACACATCGAGTCCCTGCGTTGAAGAATAAGTGTGCTGTTACTATACTAAAATCTGAAAGTTTCACGGGTCCGTCTGAAAGGCCTTGCAAAGCCGTGAAAGTTTCACGGGTCCAGCTAGCTAGGTATATAGTAGCACCCGTAAAAACTTTCACGGTCTGGCAAGGCGCTTCAGATCGATCAGTGAAACCTTCACATTGTACAATGGCAATTCCCCATCAACTTCAAAAACATGACAGCGATTCGATGTATGATGTCTTATACGGCCAGCCTTTTTGCTGAATGTAATTGCTGAAGCTGCCCCTGTATTAGTGGACCCGAGGGGTTTATTTATAAGCTGCTCAGCCTAGCTGGACCCGTTGAATTCCTTTGGCAGTAAACCACGATAAATGTTCCCAAAGATTTATACTTGAAAATTTCAGGGATCTACTGTATAATAATTCACGTCGTGTTTTTATTTATTTATTTATATATTTATATCTTTCCTGTCACGCTCTATGGGAATAACATAGGAGAAAATTCATATTTCAAAATGTAAAAAAAAAAGTGGGGTACCTTGGAATCTTTTTCTTCAGCATTAGATAGGAGAAAAATAGAACTAATAACATAGGAGAAAATTCAGATTTCAAAATGTAAAAAAAAAGTGGGGTACCTTGGAATCTTTTTCTTCAGTATTAGATAGGGGAAAAATGAGGAAGCCCAA
>LQNS02278177.1:122633-138682 GCA_001587735.2 Parhyale hawaiensis | reverse complement strand
GTCGAAGTGTGCGAGTCGAACGTAAATTGACGCTGTACGCACTGCCACGTGCCAACAACTTTCCCTCGTATTAAATATGACCTTTCCGTATGATTTTCCATTGAGGTTTTTTACGAGAAATTTATATTACAGTAATGTTATCTTTGTTAATATTAGGTGAAGTTCGAATACAAATGTTTACTTGTTACGATTTTCATGTTTGATGTGAGATATATAATGTATCGTTCTCCTCTGCCAACGTTCACAAATCTCTGCTATTTATAGGACATCGATGTAACATAGCCAATATTTGTACAGAAATACAACCTGACGAAGACGACTTGTTTTATTGAAAGCCAGCACTTCCCTCTGGGAAAATTACAAACATTCGTCACTGGTATGTAGTGAGCGAAATGGGATAATATATGGTGGATGCCTTATCATTTCCGATTGGGAAATAGTTGTACAAATTTTCATTTTGCGGTAGCGTGCAGGGGGGACGCTCTTGGTCAAAAACAATTGAAGATGCAGCTCTATTGCTCCCCTAAAATCTTTGGAAGAAACACATAGGTTACCGCTTAAGCCAATCTCCTTATATGGTCTTCTACGGAGCTGACGACCAATATTCCTCACACCCCTATCAGTTAGTCTTGGAAATCACGGCATTTGATCATTTCTTCCTTGGTGATGAATCCTTCTAGTAACTTTTCACAGTAACTGTAATACGACAGCCTATTTTTTCGGTAGTTCATTCAAGAGAGGTAGGTACTTTAAGTAGATTCCTTGACGATTATAGGTGCTTTTCATCGTCAGTCGTCGGGCTTATTGCTCGTCCTTGTATTGCCGCAGGTGTTGCAGATTTCCTCACTGGAATTTTTTTCCCTGTTCCCTTGACCACGTTTTACTGGTACGTACGAAGTGTTTTGTTATCTCTGGTAAAGGGACGTTTTGCTACTAGTGACAAGGATTTGATCTTTGCGATACAATTATTATGATTGTATTCAAGCTGAACTGCACCTTCTCGTGGTGGTACCGTTAGTATACCTACTTGACATCTTCTCTCCTCTTTATTACTTCGGAGATATTTATTTTCTTTTTCCATCACAATCTGAAGTGTAGGTAGAACCAACGCAGTCAGCGCCCGGTCTTACCGGACCGTGGTTTTCCTTTTATTTATTTTGAGTTTCTGACCTACTGATAGAAGAGAGGTCGGCCGTCCGTCGGCGGACCCTTCGCGGTCCCCCTCCTTCTGCTTTCCTCTCTCTGGGTGACGGACTGGACCTCTCTAACGGACTCGGACATGAACCACGACACCTCCGAGCCGCCAGAGTCGGCCCTGTCGCGGCAATCCGCCGCGGGCACTGAGCCGAGCTCCGACCACGGAAGAACTGGATATGAGATGTTGCCGTACCAGCTCCCCGGACGTGCTGGCGGAAGGGTGGGCGGTAGACGTCGACGCCGGTCGCGGCTGCGAGAATGTTGACGGTTTGGACAGGGCCACGAGCCCAGTTTCCCGTTCGGGCAGGGAGCGCAGAGAAACTTCAAATGTTTCTTTGATATCGCCACCAAGAAGGGAGGCGACATCGGTGGTATAGATATCATAAGAGCTTACAGCGACCTGCAGCGGACGCTGGGAGGCAAGTCTGCCAAAGTCACGGTGACGAGAGCCGGCACACTTCTGGTCGAATTGAAGAGCGAGCAGCAGTCTAGAGCAATGATGAGTGTGAGGACGCTAGGGGGAGTTGAGGTCTCCGCCGCCCCCAATGACCGCCTGAACCAAATTATAGGCACGATCTGGTTCCTTAAAAAGCCAAAGTACACCGATGGGGATCTCCTCCGGGCCATCTCAGAGTCCGGAGTGAGGAGCGTTTATAGGATGAAGAGAAAGGAAAATGGTCGAGACATTGATACTCCCATTTATATCCTCACTTTTGACGCTCATATCCTTCCACCAGCAGTGGAAATTGGCTGGGTGAGGTGCCCAGTGCGGCTCTGTGTTCCCCGCCCCCACCGCTACTTCAAGTGCCAACAATACGGACACGGAGCAAAAACGTGCCGTAAAACAACCCCAATATGCCAAAATTGTTCAAGACCCCAACACCAACAACCATATACCGCACCAACCAGGTGTGCCAACTGCAGTAAATCACACCCTGCTAACTCACCAACTTGCAGTGTTTACAAATATGAACAAAGAGGTCCTGGCTACCCAGGCCAAGGAGCACGGCTGTTAGCTACGGTGAGGCCAGAAGCAGCCCCAGCCGTCAGGCCCGACCGTGCACGTCTTAGCCCGTGCTTTAGGTGACTAGCGAGAGTGCGAGCGGTGCCCCGGACCCACCGGTACGACGAAAACCGTCGGCCCGCACGTTGCAGGCTGATGGGGCGACACAGATTGAACCACCAAACCTGGACGAATCTGGCGCTGCTGCCGCTACGCGGGGGGCTGTTGGAGCCTGTGCTGCCACTCTTAGGATTGAGGTTTTCCCTGTTCCTGGACCCAGAAGCACGATAGCTACATCAGCGACCCCTACGACGAGTGCTGCCGGCCCTCCCTCTCTGCCCTTGATCACGTACCCTACTGACTCTCATCCTGCGCGCCCGGTTCCTCCCTCGGCTCCTGCCTATGGTTCTACCGTTTTTCCCACCGCGACCGTGGCCGCAGCTGTGGTTGCGCCCGCTGTATCCTCTGAAGACATTGCTGCGCCTACTGGCACGTCCGCTGTCGACTCCTCTATCTGGGAGGCCGCGACTGAAGCGGACTATATCTTGAGTAATTGTGCCGCGGACAGTGAGACCCCCTTCGTCCTTGCGGCACCTACTTCTCCTCTCGGCGGGGTCTTTATCCCTGCAGTACCGGTCGGTGCTGAGGCCGATGCCCCACCGCTGGTGCTGGCGCGGCCCACGCTGACTCTGCTGAGGCAGCCCCTGAACCTGTGCCCCTGGCTCTGTCGAAGCCGTGTCTCGCTCTGCTGCGCCTGATGTTTGTGGAGCTGCTGCTTCTGTCTCTGCTGCGCCTGTGGCCTCTGTCTCTCCTGGCGTTATTTCTGCCTCTGCTGCGCCTGCAGCTTCCGGCTCTGCTGCGGCTGCCTCTGGCTCCGCTGTGTCTGTTGCTTTTGGCTTTGCTGGGGCTGTTTCTGCCTCTGCTGCGCCTGTTGCTTCCGGCTGCGTCGGAGGCCAGGTTTCTGTGCCTCGGGGAGGGGATGGACCGGACTGACACAAACCGGACAGACCTACAGAAAAACTGGAAAAGAAAACTACTACGGAACAAACACATTAGTACGAAAAAGATTTTTACAGCTGGTAAAAGCGATGGAGCGCTCCTGCGGAAACTCATTCCGAGTAGCGATTCATCCCCTACAACAAATTTCGTACCTTTTAAGATTCCGAAGAAACACCAGGATTTCCATGGGACGTTTAGGGCCCACACGGGACGAGCAACGTCACATGTAGCCGGAGCGCGATGAGACTCCGACCGACAGTACCGTTCAAGCGAGCGGTGTACGTCCTCACGGGACCGGGGTGCGGGCGGGGGACGGGCCCCGTTGCATGTCCTCGGGACACCACACGCGGTCGTCGCTACCTGCGGTGACCCTGAGTGTGTGGAACGATGGAGACAGGAAAAAGAAAGAAAAAACATTTATTTCTCATAAGGAGACTGTGTCCAACAAAGTTAGGAGGCAGCATCCTGTGGTTTTCATGCTTAGTACAAACATAAGAATAATACTAAAAATAACATAAGAGAAAATTGGCATTAGGTTTGCAAAGATCTACTAGTGCAATCCCTGCATCTTAATAATAAGATGATATTGACACTATTTTCCGTTGAGAGGAGCGTTGGTTACACAGAGCTGGGGTGAAAGTTTTTTTAAGAGTATAAAATATAGTATGCAGCTAAAAGTGGGCTAGCGCAAATCGTTGCGTAGTTTACAGGGATTTAAAACAAAAAACGAGGAAAAAAGTGCGATGGGAAATCTAGAATATATAGACCAGCTAACCATATTCAGGAGTGAATGTGAAACTGATATGTATTACAAGAAATAGTAATAATAAAAAACTTGGAATAAAATAGAATAAATGAATTATATTACAGTGAAAGAGATGCTGCACATTTCCATTTTTATTCATTATATAACCGTGATTTCCCTATTTGTGATAGACAAGGATTCATTGGTGTACCGTAACATGGGTGTTTTTATCTTTATTCTTAAAGCTAACTCACGGGACAGAATTTACCAGACGCCAGATTTTGTTTTTATTCTATGAAGAAAATGAGGAAAATGTAATACTAAAACTAGACATACTAAAGAATGTAAAATGCAACAATATTGGCCAGATTTTGTTTAACGTTTTCATTCCATCTCTGGTTACAGAGTTCGATTACTTTACACCCGTGCAGACGGTCTCTTAATTCCATGGTCCTCCGCACATACGGGAGAAGGTAGAGGCCTCGTGGTATAGGTCGGCCACCTCAATTAGGGGCCCACCTCCCGAAACAGAGGGGGAAGTATTGAGAGCAGATCTAACTTTAGAAAATAAGAAAGAAATCTCGTCTCATCAGCAGGAACTGCGGCAAGCTGCAACATGTCCTACGGAGAAGGCACTTGGGACCCTTAATATTTTGACAGGGAAAGAGCCCGCCAGCATCTACCCCTAGGGCGAAATGAAAAAAAAATAATAATATAACACATAAAAACTAAACTAAAAAGAAAATGTCTAAAGCAATTTGATATATACGATGCACATGTTATGTGGCGAAATATTGTGATGCCTGCGTTGTGTGGTACACAACTAGTGTATCTATTACTATTGATATTTTGGATGCGTAAGAAAATAGCTAAAAGGTGCAGGTGTAGAAAATATTAGTTATTTACATTTCTATTTCTGGCAGAAAAGTATGCCTCATTTAGTTAGAGAATTTTAGCACAATTCATGCAGACAGTTTTAGTGCAATTATTGGGGTTGCTCGAGGTGTGACAGCACCATTCTGGTGAGCTGATTATATTCAGTCACATCCTCAATTGAAGCGGGAAGAGCATTCCAAAGCATAGCTTCAGAAATAGAAAGAGCTTGATGACCAGCCTTGTTTCTGCTTTAACGCACTTGGAGATGCTCTCACCGAAGAGATGGTCCACTGATTTCACTGTTTCGAGTAAATTGCACAACCTCGGCATTTCTAGGAGCGCCATGCAGCGAACGGAAAACGTATTGGGCTTCATCGATCTTTAATTTCATGCTAATTCTTGGCCACTGGAGCTTTCCTAACAGTGGGCTGGCATGATCGCGTTTGGTGAATTTCCCATTGAGAACAACTTTTGCTGCAAAGTTCTGGGCTTTTGAAAGTTGATACGAGATATTCAGGGTCTTTGCCCTAGATCAGATTACAGTAGTTGAAACGAGAAAATTAGCGAGTGGATGAGAAGGAGACGAGATTTTTCATTCACAATGTGTTTAATTTTATAGAGTAATATTAGCATGCCGTTTACAGTATTGCATAATTTTTGAATGTCATCGTCAAACGTTAGATGTCTATCCATCCATACCCAAGCGATTTGACAACATCGTGAGGGATAATGATTGAGCTGCTAAAGGAAATAGAGATAGGTTGCAACTGCTTGTATACTTGCTGAGTGCCAAATACGAAAAAGACGACAACTCCCCAATACAGACAGTGATTACCGCACGCGACAGCCCATACTCTTTCCATAACACGGCAGGAAGTGACTCGAACAGGAAACATAGCAAATGAGTAAAATATTACAATGGAATATAAGAGGCCCCAGGACTAACAAAGATAACCTGAGCCGTCTGATGGCACTGCACCAACCTGTATGTGTATGTTTACAAGAGACCATGCTTGGTTATACCAAGCCTCCTTCTTCTCAGAACTAAACTGCTAAATATCTTTCCCGTACCCAGGATCACGTCCCTGGAACGGCACTCGCTATCCTCGCCAAAACAGAGTCTCTGCGCCTGAGGGTGCCTCTTAACACACCCTAACAGGCCATGGCCGTGCAAATCAAGTTACGAAGCACGGCCACCACTATCTGCAATCTGTATATTTCCCCGAACCAAGTAATCCACATAGCTAATATCACTGGGCTAGTGGCGCAGTTGCCGCGCCCTTTCCTATTGTTGGGCGACTTCAATGCATAACACCTATCGTTGGGTAATAATCCTAATAACGCGCGAGGCTTGGTTGTCGAGCGCTTGCTCAGAACTACCGATTTGTGCCTCCTCAATACAGGAGCACAGACTCATTTTCACACACATACAGGAACTACCTCCGCGATAGACCTTACCCTCTGCACGCTTGACCTCCTTCCTTACGCCCAGTGGACTGTGACTGAGGACACCCACGGGAGCGACTACTGCTGTATGTTCACCAGTTTCCCGGACCTCTAAAATCATGATGCAGCACCACGATATATCCTCCGGCAAGACGATTGGGCTACCTTCGAGGCATTGAGCCAGATGGAGGAATTGGATGAACACCTACCCTTCGACCAGATGGTGGATCACTTCACGGGAGCCCTGAGGGAGGGCTGCACCAGGGGCCAATCAGCAAGGTCTGGCAACGGGTTAAAAAGATGACCAGAAAACCACGCCACGTCCCTCCTGGTATAAAGGAGAATGGCGAGGTGATTGTGGAACCTGACCGTGTCGCCGACCGCTTGGCTCGACATTTCAGCGAGGTAAGCAGTGGCGCGACTTACCCGTGAGCTTGTCAGGCAAAAATGAGAAGATTGGAACGAGACTCTCTGAACTTTGCTACCCGTCGCGAAGACGACGAGGTGCCATACAACGATCGAATCACTGCATTGGAAGTCTGTAACGCACTCACACAATGCAAAAATACAAGTCCCGGCCCTGATGGTATACACTACAAGATGCTGAAACGCATACACCATTCAGCAGTTCGAGCACTCCTAACACAATACAACAAAATTTGGACAACGAACGACTATCCGGAGCAGTGGCGCCTCGCCACTGTACTTACTTCCACTATACCAAATAAACTTCTCACGGAACCAAGTAGCTACCGTCCTATTGCGTTGACCAGCTGCCCCTGGAAAATCATGGAGAAAATTGTGAACACCCACCTGGTGAAATATCTTGAAGCCAACAAGCTCCTCTGCAACGTGCAACACAGTTTTTGACAGTCTTGTCGTACCACCGATGCCATCGTGCGTATACAAAATTACATCATAGAGAACAAGACACCTAAGGGACACACTATCTGTGTCTTCTTCGATCTTAAAAAAGCATACGATACAGCCTGGCGACACGGAATACTCTTACAACTACATAAAATAGGCATAAGATGTAACATGGCCTATTACTTGCAGGAATTCTTGAGCGTGCGACATTTCAGAATCAGAGTGGGACAGGCCTTCTCCCCTGTAATGACGCAGAATGAGGGGGTTCCGCAGGGGAGCGTCATTAGCTGTACCCTATTCCTACTAGCAATAAGCGACATCGTAGCAGTCCTTCCCCAAACCGTGTACAGGTCACTATACGTAGATGACCTGATGCTATACTCCTCCTCCTCGCTACATCTGGAAGTTCTACATCGACGACTGAAGCGAGCCATTGGACGCGTTTATAATTGGGCGACCGACCATGGCTTCGCCTTTTCTGCTGCCGAGACATCTGCCCTTCACATCAGGCGTGCCAGAGATGTAATGTCACCCGAACTTAAAATGTACGGACAACGGATAAATTATCTCGAAGAGGTGAAATTCCTCGGAATGATAATAGATAGAAGACTGTCCTGGAAACCCCACATCGAGATGTTTAGAACACAATGCATGCGTAGGCTCAACCTACTCAAGCACCTGACGACACTGTCGTGGGGCGCCGACCGGCAAACTGTTCTATACCTCTACCAAACCCTTGTACGCCCGAGACTAGACTATGGCTGTGGCGTACATCAGTTCGCGAGGACTAAAGTCCTGAAACGGCTGGACGCTGTGCACAATGCAGAACTAAGGCTATGCACCGGAGCTTTCCGTACATCGCCCATACCAAGTCTCCTCGCTGAGAATGGCGAACCCTGCCTGCAGCAGCGCAGGGCGCAACTTACTTATCAGTACTTAGCCCGCTTAGAACAAGTCCCTCGATCCCCGACCTGGCACAGTGTGTGCCGAGACCGGCAGAAGGAGCAGACTTTCCGTACACACTCCCCTCCTCCAGCAACTATGAAGCCCTCTCCTTCACATAGCGGAAATCGAGCCATTCAAGGTGGCTCGGGTCCTGTTCAGAGACAAACCAACCTGGCGCATACCAGTTTCAACGTTTTGACCCGGCAGGCAGTACCCAAAAAAGAAAGGCATCCCCTCTAACTAAAAACTCTCTTCACGGAGCACGTGAGACGCCAACACGGTGACTCTGTCCATATTAATACTGATGGCTCTAAGACCGGAGACAGAGTTGGATGCGCTGCTACTACGACTGATGAAACTTGAGCATGCCGGCTATTACCGGAGACCTCGACTTTCACCGCCGAGCTGTTCGGCGTGCGCTCAGCGCTGCTCCTCATTGAAGACAGCGATGAAAGGAACTTTACAATATTTTCTGACTCATTGAGTGTAGTACAAGCCATCCGAGCATACGGCAGCATCCACTCCGTCATCGACCAAATAGTAAATACGATACAACAAATACATGATGATGAAAAGTCAGTGTGTATTTGTTGGGTGCCTGGTCTTGTTGACGTCGCGGGCAATGAGCTCGCCGACGAGGAGTCGAGGCAGATGGCCCTCTCGGATTTGCCTGCGATAAACCGTGCAATCCCCTGCCGAGACTATTACCCACTAATTAAAGGAAACCTGCGCGAGCTATGGTAATCCCGATGGCTAGAGCAGAGAAATAATAAACTACGAACAATTAAAGAAACCACCAGAATGGACGTCGTGCTGTGCCGCCTATGTATTGGGCACGCGAGACTCACTCACGACTATCTGCGGATGAGGCGCCCGCAACCCTACTGTGATGACTGGATCGTACCTCTCACTGTCTTGCATTTAATGGCCGAGTGTCCCACTTTCTCCGACGAGCGGAGGGAATGGTATCCGGACCTGCATGGTCGGGATGTGGACTCCATCCTCCGAGGAATGCTTTCTGAGGGACCTCGTTTCCAATTTAATAGAAATGCCCTCAAGACTTTTCTAACCAGATGTAACCTCTAACACAGACTGTGATGAATCCATTACGATAAATGCTATCGTCAACTACGGCTCTGCCCGTTTTTTTGTGAATTACGTATACTATATGTAAAATTAATAATGATAATATTCTCCTTACTAATCTATAATATATAAAATCAGACAAATTCCGCGCCCTAGCGGCGCACGAGCCTGTGGCTAAACACAGGAATAGTTCGGCGCGATATAGGCAGTGTGCCACTGAAGCGCTAGTAAAACTTTTCTACTACTACCTACCTGAAGTCGCCGGTCACCCTTGGAAAAAAACGTAAATGACGGCGATCAAAGATGCAGAACACAGTGTAAGCTAACAGAACGATGTTGTCAAAATGTGTTATATTTTTTTTTTTTGTAGAAGTTTCAGCAACTAATTAATGCACAGAAAGTTCAGAAATCGTTATTTTTAATACCAAGCAATTATATATTCATATCAAATTGCTGCTCATACACATTTGCATTCCAAACAGTGCAGTGCAGTCTGTGCAGATAACTGTAGAAACCTAAAACCTCGATATCTCTCGTAATTATTCATTGCTGCGATTTGAAAGCGACGCTGTATTGGAGACAGTTGGGGATTCCACTTGCGTATCACCACGTCCCGCGAGTAAATGTTTACTTGGGGTTTAGTGCCTGTTGTAGACTCTTATCACCGAACTTGTGCTCTGCTGCGAGATGTGCGTCTCCACGAGAAGTTTAATTTGGCTTTCGATTGCTGTCACACTGCGAGTTATTGCATTATCCTTTGGTGTAACTTTGAAACTGTACAGGTGGTTTGATGCGGTCCCGATACGTCTATTTTTACTTCTGTAGCTGCCATTTAAATTTTTTAGATTTCATTAAACTGTCGTGGTAAAAAAAAAGAGTATTTTTGGTAGCGAACAACTTTGTATATTGAACTTTACTCCAACAACCAGCTACTCGTATGTTATCATTGCTTATGCACCGTTTCCTCGAAGTTCCTGTGTTTTTCTATTACTTTTTTATCTGTTCAAACAATTCAAAGGGAAACACCTAATTACCTGTGAGTGCGCACAGCTTCCTACGGGAAATCCCTGATTTTGATGGCAAAGCTCCGTGAAGTTCAGTTCACGGAAGAGATTTCAGTTCCACTACAGCAGGACTTCTTATGCGGACAGAACAGGCTCAGTAGCACGCTGGGCAGCAGGTGAGATGGTGTGAGTTACAGGATCTCCGACCGGGAAATTCCTGTTTTGCTGTGTCTGTTCTGCCTAAGGAAAATTTCAGCTATCTAAAATAATAAAGCTGTAAAAGTTATAAGGTCTGAAACGCAAGATGTGTTCCAAGGAGCTCTGGTAAGTGAGAGGTGCTGATTTCCATGGGATTTCTGATATTCACCTGAGAAGACACGCTTTGTTTCCATGCCAACCGTCGTATGTTGAGCATTACGGTATCCTTCACAGAAAATGGTCCTGCATGAGTCCATGTCGTTGTGGGTTGCCTTGTGCAATTCAGGTTCAGAATGGGGTAGAATAGAGGCTATACTAATGTGTTAAACCTATTTGCTGACTTCTGAGGTATCACTAATTGTCTCGATAACGATAAGCAAGGCTACGCTAAAGTAACATTCTGTACTGTGCTATGTGCTCTAACGTCACGGGCACGGTACGCTGTACACATCAGATATTACACTGAATATTATCGACACCAAGCCAAGCTGCATTTCGAGAATTACAGTTGGGAATTATGGTGGAATTCCAGAAACCGGAGCGCAATACTGGAAGGTAATCAGCCAGTCGCCGGCTAAGCATAAATTCGATTTACAGAACTTCTAGACTCGTGTGCCGGGGCCACGTTAAACAATAACACGCACAACTTTCTGCGAGGATGTATAGCTCGCACGTCGTTCATGATATCGTACCTATCTGTGCTCCCGACTATAAACTTATATCGGGTCGACATGAGAGCTACACATCCTCGCAACAAAACAAATTGTGCGCGCGATTTTATAGTGTGGACCCACACCAGCAGTACAGGCGCTTAGCCCTGAAATCTTCGCCACCATTACTGGCTCGCTTGGATGACACAAGGGGAGAGTGGCACCGAATTGGTGCGTGACGCGGTAGATAGGTACGCCGCTGTTTTGGACCATAAGCTAATTAGGATTCCCCCCCCCCTTCTTCCAATGTGCATGATATAGTTATGTATTGATTCGAAGATTGGAGGACTCCCAGGCTAGGTCATATTGGAGAAGTGAATAAGAAAGCCTTCTGAGACAGAAGGCTTTCTTATTCACTTCTCCAATATGATATAGTTAATAACGAATGTGCTCGAATGAGTTTCCTCACTCGGAAGTGATTTGATTATAATCCGATTTTAGACTTAAGCTAGCGTAGGTTGTGAAAAACACAGATTTCAAAGCCAGATTTACTGTTGCCATTTGCTTCTAAGTAGATTGCAAATTTCCCTGTCGCGGCACCCCGTGCATTTCTACATTGCCAGTCAATTCTCCCGAGATGTCTCAAATCAAACACATTCGGGATTGGCCTGCGTCTCTAGATAACCTCTCAAAATGGTTAATCTTATGGCGCGTTCGACTGAGTCTTCCATGTTGATCTAGCCCTAAGTCAAGCCCACTTGACTTGCCTTGTCCGGAAATGCAGACAAAAATTTTGGCTTCGTCTCTATGAATCGCATCGCAGGTGTTAGAAGCAGCCCAATTATGTTGAGACAGCTGACTTCTTCATTGTACGGAGTACGACTAACTTCGTGGAAGTCTCACAGGTATTATCTACAATACCGTATAATAAAGACGGATGTGTATTTATCTGTTTGTTTATTTACTTATTTCTCCATTTTCTGTCGCGCTTTAACTAAACAGATGATGGAAATTAGCCCAGGCTGGAAGCTGTCCAAGTGTCCATGGTCCTCCTGTCAAGCTTCATTGAAAACTTATAGGTAAGAAAATAGGCCAGGTTGCTGATGAGAGCTAACCTATCTTAATCAGCGATAAGTTGAAATTCGTACAATGAAGATATCGAAGGCTTAGTCTGATTTGTACGAGTATTACCTTCTCCATATATCGAATCTATGATAGAGTATAAGGCGACCTTATGTCTCAATGCACTTCTTGCACTGCCGAAGTTGAAATCTCAGCACTGTAGATATCCCAAACTTCCATAAGTACTCTCATGCATTTTGAGTCTTAGTTTCTTCCCACAGATAATTTCATTGCGTCAGTTATTGTTCCAACTTCAATTCAAGCAGAAACCATTGGACCTATGTAGGACATCCTACCGTATCCATAATACCAAATTGAAGCTATTACCTTGAGCGTTGCTGATCGGCCTGCAAAAAGCCTTCAATTTTTTCCATGTCAGAGAAAGAAAAATTCGATACTGGGCAGCTGTGAGTGTGAAGCCTTATACGCTCATCTCAGGGTGGTTTAGGTTAGCAGTTGCAATAACGAAAGTATGATCAATGATGGCCATCACAAATTCTTCGCTGTCATTCTTGACAGCGCGGGCTTTCTAGTAACTAATGAAACGTCAACGATTGGAATTTGTAGCCAACAGCAAGTCGAAGCCAGGGCACTTGTTTGAATAATCGGACGTGTCAAGCCTGTGAGGCTTAACATCGCTGGGGAATTTTTTTACTTTAGGGAGCCATTCTATTTTTTTTTTATCTATGTTCCGATTGTTATGAAACTCGCACAGTATACGTCAAGGTTGGCTGGCAAAAACCATGTTTTTTGGAACTTTAAACTAATAGCCATGGTTTTTTGGTTTAAACGATAATTTTTTTTTTATTATGTTTATATTTCCAGTGTTTTAGGAGTTTTATCCAACATTTAAAGGGGTTTCTGCTGTGTAAACACATGTAGCTAGCTAATCATAAACAATTTTAGTTGCTTCATTTCAACTTCCTGTTGTAGAAATATGATTTGAAGACGGAGAGGTTATATAGAATAAGCCGTTAGCAGAATACCGGTACCTACCTGTATTTGCTATGGCTACATCTAATATGCAAACTGCAGATATGCTATGATTTAAAACTGCAGTATAAAATCATTTGAAAAGCTTGAAAACACTTCAAATTACAAATACAACTCGACAGGAATAGCAAGCTTCTAGCTAATTGATAAGAGTAGTGAACTAAGGAAAGTGAAACGGCTATAAAATCCTCTGAAAAACGTAGAAACACTCCAATATACAAAACCATTTTGATAGAAATAGCTACGTTCTAGCTAATTAAGAGCAGAGTAATGAACTGAAGAAAGTGAAATAGCTATAAGCCTACATGCTTCTCTTTAGCTTATTTTTCGCCTATTTCCTTCAAAGCGGACACGAAGCGTCTTATTATGTTTGGATTATTCTGCCCATTAATTACTGTAAGGCCTACACGTGCACTTAAACAATTTAAATATACATTGGCATGAGATTCGCAGTTCTCAAACGTCATAGTGCTGTCAATATAATTAATAGCTACCTTAATGTATAATCTCGTATTAATGATTTTCTCTCAGGAAAAATTTGGACGTCCCTCTATTTTTTTTTTCGTGCCTTTGGAAGAGCGGCCCTTAATTACTGCCAATTGCAATGTAGCTGGTTGACTGTTGTTAATTTGAAGTGGTATTTAGTCATATGAAATAATCCAATTTAATAAAATTATGTAGATTGCTTCCAACACACAAAGATAAGTGTAAAAAATTAGAATACTTTGCTCAGCTAAGAAGCAATGAGCTATATAGCTATAGAAGTATGCCTTGAGTGAGGTTCACATTAGCGACTCCGTCGGCCCTACAGTATAGCCTATGTTAACATGGAGCGCCTCAGACTAATCCGATTTTTCTGCTGTGACCGTAACTATATTTGGAAGTGTTTAAACATCAGGTTCATAGTTCAGAATATACTTCCTTCCGAATTTAAACACTCTCTCAATGGGCGATAGTTGACAGTTTGCCTATGGCACTTGCTACAGCGTGAAAATTGCAGCGGTGAACGTTTTCAATAATTTTTTGGAAAGCTTATATTATGCGCAGCTAAGGCCGTGCATGCTACGTAATCGGATCAGCTGGGTTGTCTTTAGGCCGACAGTACCGACGAAAGTCGTAGGTGTGAGAACCCTGTTACTGTACGCACTTGCGTAAGATCACTTCCTCACATCGTTGCGGGCGTTCAAATCACTGAGGCCTTGGGACACCAACGTACCTATACCGCACTGCCAGCAGCGGTGACCAGTCTGTTCCGGTCGCCCCACTTGACTCCCTCGTGATAAGACATGAAGAATGAGTCGCCGCTGGCTCCCTTTTTGGTCACTAACTGCGATCCCGCAGCGTGACTCCACACACGTGGGGTGACGTGCGAAACGTCACCCGGACTTCTTCCGAAGACCCACAAGGTACAAGGGGTGCAGTACTAGTGGCTTATGGGCGTGTGTCCCAAGTATTGTTTTTTGTTGAAAGCGCGTCTGCTATATGGGACTGTGCTTGTAAGTGTACTAAGTTTCTCTTGATGTGTAATCTCAGGCTATCGTACATTCACAGCCACGCTGCTGTGCAGCGTGCAGCATATTTGTAGACGTAGCTACGACGCTTTATTTTGATGTGTAAGTTTATTCACTCTGTCAAAGGCGGTATAAAAGTGAAGTGTTAAGTCACATAACATGCGCATCATATGTCAAATTGTTTTATGTAATTTTTTATCTAGATTTTTATACAATTTTTATCAGAAATTCGATAAATAAAATTTGAATCATTAATGTTACTCTGCAATATAGCTATCCCATGTATTAACTTTGAACAGTGTTGTGAATAAGAATGAATATATAAGGGTGCTACGCTCCTGATCTGCTGGGCACCGTATGGTTTATCAATTTTCTGCAAAACAAAAGTAAAGTGTATGCGTTACGTGTATCAAGGGTGGCCACTTTTTATCTTGAGTTAACATCGTAATGTGCACTGCAATTCTAACTGCACTGTTTCTTCAGACTCTAAGTTTCTTCACTTCCTGTCATCAATGCCAGTTTCTCTCTCGTTCTGAAATAAAAAGGTTAGCTGGTCTACATGTAGATCTTCTAAACTTCACTTTTGACCCAACTTTGAAAACCTAGTAAACGCAGTGTTTACTAGTGCGCGACTTCTTGCCCTACCCTATTGTTTTCTGTAAACTGCATTTCAAACTCCCAAAAACCTTTTTCGCTCTAGCAGAGCGTCTTCTGCAAACTATATTTTATGCTGTTACGAATCGCTTTTTGCTTGAACTCTGAGTAGCTGACTTTTTTTGTCGTCTCATTAACAATATGTAGGCATTGTGCCAGTGACTCAACAAACTAGATAACTCTTATGTTAGTGTTTATCATTATTCCTAAGTTAACTTAAGTGCCTTCTCCGCAGCGGATGTTGCAGCTGGCCGCAGCCCCTGCTGAGAAGGTTGGTTTTGTAAAGTTAGGTAAGATCTCTACATTTCACTTTCTGTTCCGTGAGGTGGGCTGTCGACCGAGATAGCCGTCCTAGTCCGCGGGACACTTCTACTCTCTATTTCTTTTCCTATTCTTTACGCCTCATTTCCTGCCAGCAATTCTCTAATGCCCCCAAAGACCAATACTTACTGATAAATTGTGCTCTCACATATTACAGAGTCGCAGTCACAAATTTCAATCAGGCTCATAACTTTACATAAAACGCGAACCTACTTCAAAGTTTCAGAGAGTAATATGTCGAGTTTAAATTTTGAATTTTTTTTATCATATATAAGGTGAAAAAGTATAAAATACGTGTCTGTAAAAAAATGAGCTACTTCTTTAGTTTCTAACTGGTTAACACCGACTACCTACCACTGGCGGATCTAGCCCCTTCTCGTGGGGGGGGGGGCATTGGCCTCGGTGACAGGCCCCCTCCCCAATTCGAGC
>LQNS02278177.1:76704-90469 GCA_001587735.2 Parhyale hawaiensis | reverse complement strand
TATTCTTTACAAATTCGGTATTCTGTACAAATAGGAGATCTAGGATGTTGTCTTTCCTTATTGCCGAAGTGATCATCTGCACTAAAGAAAGTTGTTCCATTACCTGTAGTAAAGATAGTGCTTGTTCTCTTTCATCTATTGTGTACGAACAGTTGTGCAGTCGTAGAACATTCTTGTCGAAAACAATGTCGTTTTGAAGTAACTATGACATTACTCTCTGGATGGTGCAATATAGGTGTTTACGGTGGGGTAACGGCGCACCCTTTTGAACGTTTTCATTTTCACTGTGGCAAGTGAGCCAGGTCTATAGTTAACTGGATACGTAATGTTTCCAGTTTTGGAGTTTTCAATAATGATTGCATGTTTACAGATGCTCGGTATTACCCCATCATCCAAGCTCTTAGGCCACAAAAGGTAGAACGGACAAGAAATAACTTGCACAGTTTCAGAATTTTGGCAGGAAGGAAACACTGTTTCCGCCAAATTCATCGATGGCCCATTCCAGGAAGCAAAGAATGCAACGGGAGGACTCAATAGGACTGAAATAAAACATAACTGTGACCGCACATAGCAAATTTACATCACATCGACGAGTCGAAGTGTTTTAGGTGTGGAGCCTCAGACCTTCGTATATGGTTTTCTTGAACATATCATCGTATTTTTTCGATACATTTCATTCAGTCTCCCGCTCAAGACTGGCCAGCTACTTGAGCTGCAAAATATTGAAAAATGTTGTCGCCAAGTACAGAAAGTTCGGGCAATGGCTAACTGTTACTGTGGTTTCTCTCGCGTACAGAGTTGGCCATAATGGTGCTTATCTATATTTGTAAGGAATAGATTATATTCTGTGAAGAGCACTGTGAAGTGAATATATGAAGTGTAAATAAAGAAAGCTTCAATCAAGAAAAAGAAATTAAATTGAGACGCCGAAAGGGAACAAATTCGGTGCTAGTGTTGTGAAAGTTTCCACCAACATGCACAGCAATTTTCTATAGTTAATTGCTAAATTAGTATATATTATCTTCATTTATTTATAAGCTAGAGATAAATTTCGCAATTTAAAACGATTTTTCTGGTGTAATTAGTTAAAATACTCCTAGGCTGCTCAGCCATAGATTCATCAATGATGACGTCACTTTTTGGTCCTAATTTTTCGTGAGTCCTCCCGTTACGCTCTTTGCTTCCTGGCCCATTCAGTGTTTAGTTTTGTAAATTCAAAGCCTGTCAAGTTCCACTAGTTACCACTCGAGCAAGAATGGAGCTGTGCATCACGTGGGGCTTAGACTGGAAGTCCATTGGTGCCCAGGTATCCCTTATGAATCTCAGGTCCTTTTTCTGCAAATGGATCCCACATCGGAAATCTAGCACTTGCTCACTTGAAGGCCATATGGGCCTTAATTAGTACAAACTACGTGGGTTCCTAGAGAGCAGACACATTTATACCCTAAAGACCAATGCAGATGAGAAGCAAAAATTGTCGAGAGTGGTACATCAGAAACAAATGCTCTACTCGACTCGGCGAAAAGTTGCCCTAAGGGTGCATTCAACGGGATGGATCTAGGCCAATTTTTGTAGCTATCGGGCAATTCAAAGCAACTTGTGGCTCAATTTACCCTGTAATCTATTCACTACTAAGTGCGTAATGCCACCATTTTTCTTAAACATTTGATTTAAGTGAAGATAATTGCAACTGCAATGTCAAAATTATAAAATGAATTTGTCTTCAGATTACAACGCTGAGAGCCAGCAGAAGACAGGTCAAAGCTTCGTTTACAAGTTACAAGATAGTACAAAATCTTCAGTCGCTGAGCATTATGCACAGTGAATAAATAAATACTAGGCTTATAATCATACAATAAATATTGTTAAATTAATATTTACCAGTACTATTTTTTATGCAACTTGTGATAATTTTATCCTAAGACATTGCCACCTCAAGCTCCTTAAAAAAAATTTCGCTGCTGCATGTGCGTTAATATGTCGCAGCAAGTTGGATCTACCCACACAATTGTCCCGTCGAAATAAGCAAATATGTCGCTCGTCTGCGTACGACTTAACATTTACCCACTTACAGCCCAGTGTGGTCCATGTGGAAGGCTCAAATGGGTTGCAGGTACTGTTTGCTAATGTAGAGTATAGCTGGGAAACCTACTTTTACCTGCTTGGGAATCACCATAAGTCACCCACAGTAGGAAACCCTCATGAGCCCTCATGGGTCTGATGCGAGAAGACCCACTATATTGCTAATGTGGGCTATAGCTAGGAAGCACAGCTGTTACCTGTGTCACATTGACAATCATTTGCCCACGTGGGGTAAGCTCATATACGCCCATATGGAAGAGCCATAATGCTGTAATGGTGATGTGGGACGTAGCCGGAAAGCCCACATTTTTCCCATATGGAAAATAATACAAGTTGCCCAGGATAGAAAAATCCTAATGGGCCCCAGGTGGTCATAACATGGAGCAGCCAAAGTTGTGGGTACCCGAATAAGAGCCAACATAATGCCCATTTGTACCCAGCAATTGCTCATCTTCCCACCTGGTACCCAAATGGGACTCACTAGCCATTGATGCGCTGGCAGTTGCTTCTAATAACAGAAATTTGGGGTTGCTGGTCTTTTCGCTAAAAACTTTCTGGTATTGACGACTGAAGATTTCGCTCATCTCTTGACGGTTATCAATCCTTGATCTATTGTCGTCCAATAATGCCCCTATTTTTGCCTGCACTTGACAACAAATTTTAATGCATAAGCAAAGAAGTACTTACCACTGTCTTTTATTTTCTGTATAGCTTGTACTTTTTCCTGTTTCTCCTCATCAGTAGTGAGTAATGCGACGAATCCTTTGTTTTTGAGGGTAGGTTCCCCTCGCGCCGCCGGGTCATCGCGCCGCCCTTTCCGGTTTTCCAGGCCCCGCCCACTTCCGGTTTGCGCCCCCCCTGACTCTCGCTAAACCGGTGGTGCATCGGCCGTTATAAACCGGAAGCTCACGCGCGAGGGGAGCCGCGAGGGTAGGTTACCCTCAAAAACAAAGGATTCGTCGCATTACTCATTACTCTCACCATTTTCGTTCAATTTCTTAGTTTATACTGGCATTCAGTTTATCGTAGCAATCAATATATTTAATGTTATGCGACGACTTTTCACATTTGATCAATCGTGCTCATTTCTTCAGTAAGCCTTTGCAGACTTTATGGTGATGATTTTTGGGACGCTTCCTCTTAGATAGCGGGACGGGTTTGGCAGTAATCGAAATACCACAGACGTTGGGTGATGTGGATCAAAAGTAATCACAAACGCTCGCAGTTGCAGGACGTTCGAGTGCCAGACTCTCAAGAACTGGAACGAGCATTGAGCCTGTCTGTCAGACATGCGAGTTTTTAACGGTACTTGACTTGCTGCATGACATTCCCAACGATCAGACACGATTGCAGAGGTACCGACCCTAACAAGAAATGGGGAGAAGCTGAAAGTGACGCCGTACTTATTGGCGGCAGTATTGAGTGTGTCCACATCCTGGAGCAAATTCTGTTCGGTTCTCACTGCCTGCCAGAGCGCTGTCGCTTGGAATGGTGCTATGCTGGGAGCTTGGCATTATTGTAATGACACTAAAGTATTTAGCGGCTGAACAAAAAGTTACAAAAAACGGTGAGGCTGATCATGTTAGCTGTAGACCTTATTACCCCGGATTTGTTTGTTCGCATATTCTCGATAGAGTGATTTATGCCGCGGCATCTAACATACCATAACAATGTAATAGTAAATAAAAGTCTCATAGTTATCCCATCTACATGCTATGCACATCACATTAGAGAGAGAGCACCGCACCCAGAGATGTTACGCAGACTTAGGGCGCGCTCGTTTGGGTCTTCAAAGTCGATGTGAGCCAAGCCCACTAAAGGGGCTATCCGAAGCTTCAGACGGTGCCCTGACTTCGACCCGCTGATTCAAGTTTTAGGCAGAGGTGTGTTGTAATTAGCATTTCTGGGTTACCGGTGCTACACCGGTGACCCAGCCAGTCGCAACTCGTGTCTCAATCATAGCTCAAATGACGACTGCGACACGGGTTACTGTTACGCAAGTCACAGCTCAAAAACATCAATTACAAACAAACGAAATGCCAAAATTAAGCAGATGAGCAACGAATAAACACCTCAGTCTTAGAGTAAGCAAATAAGCTTATTTTTTTAAGCTTATTATACGTTGACAAAATTACAATATACACTGGTATTTATTATTGTTAAGCTTACACCGCTCATCGACAGATGGCGCTGTCATGAACACTTTTCGGGTTACGGTTACCTTTTCTCAGTTAGGGGTAGCCCGACTTGGGCGTGAGTATAACTCACTTCCGACGTTCACGGTTTCACCCAAGATCGATTTCAAGTGAGACTTCCAGGAATTCAATTTTGCTGAGTAAAGAGGACGTTTCAGTTGGCTCAACATAATCGGTTTGCTTCTAACTCAAACATCACGGATTCAAAGTGTCGAAAGCAAAGTTCGAGCCTGCAATTACGGTTAACTCAAGTCGAGAGGGCTTTGCTGAGATTGACTTTGCTGATCCAAGCGAACGCTCCTTTATTGTTTGGATCTCGAAGTTTACAGCACTAGACAAACGGTGTTCAGCAGGGCATAAAAACCGTTACTGGAAATGATTATAGCTATACGTACATATTAAGACATATTTTTATGTGGTTTACCACGCGTCTGTTATTATTATTATTATTATTATTATTATTATTATTATTATTATTATTATTATTATTATTATTATTATTAAATCACACCAGACTGGCGACGTGGGAACGGAGAAACTCCATGAGGTTAAGAACCCCCACGCAACCAGCCCAGCGGATGAAGCCAACAAAAGAATGAAAAAAAAAAAGATGATCCAAGTTCACAGAATAGCTCTGTGTACAGATCGATTAAAGCTGCCAATACCCGCACCAGCAAAGACAGAGCCATCAAGACCATTCCAAACATCCACACACGATGGGAAAAACGAACGGGAACACTGGCCCGTACGGCATCGCAACGGTTCCAAGGNGATGTCCTTGGACTTGTATTCAAAAATTTCTGGTGATGAATCCGAGTACTCTGCTTGCCATTTTCACACTCTTGTCAACTTGCTGACTGTGTTGTAGTTTGTTTGTAATAGTGATTCCTAAATCACGTTGTTGGGTGACAGAAGCTAATTCCGTCCCATTCATTTTCAATGGGGTGAAAGAGTTCACCAGCCCTACGTGCATTACTGAGCATTTGTCGACATTAAGCTTCATCTGCCACGTTGCGCTCCATTCCATGTGGTAGTCAAGGTCTTGTTGGAGCTCGGCTCTAGTAGGATAACATAGTTTTGTATCATCCGCAAATTTACTGATTTTACTACGGATGTTAAGATCGAGATCATTGATGTAAATTGAGAACAGAAATGGGCCAAGCACGCTACCTTGTGGAACCCCCTGACAAATAAGCTTATTTGTTGTAAGCTTACGTTGACAAAATTATAATAAACACTGATATTCATTATTGTTAAGCTTACACCGCTCATCGACAGATGGCGCTGTCATGAACACTTTTCGGGTTACGGTTACCTTTTCTCAGGAAGGGGTAGCCCGATTTGGGCGAGTGTATAACTCACTTCCGACGTTCACGGTTTCACCCATGATCGATTTCATGTGGGACTTCCAGGAATTCAATTTTATTGCTCAGTAAAGAGGACGTTTCAGTTGGCTCAACATAATCGGTTTGCTTCTAATTCAAGCATCACGGATTCAAAGTATCGGAAGCAAAGTTCGTGCCTGCAATTCTGGATAACTCAGGTCGAGAGGGCTTTGCTGAGATTGACTTTGCTGATTCAAGCGAACGCTCCTTCATTGTTTGGATCTCGAAGTTTACAGCACTAGACAAACGGTGTTCAGCAGGGGGGCACAAAAACCGTTACTGGAAATGACTATAGGTATACGTACATATTAAGACATATTTTTATATTGTTTACCACGCGTCTGTTATTATTATTATTATTAAATCACACCAGACTGGCGACGTGGGAAAGAAGTAACTCCATGAAGTTAACAACCTCCCACGCAACCAGCCCAGCGGGTGGAGAAAACAAAAGAATGAAAAAAAAAAGAAGATCCGAGTTCACAAAAAAGCTCTGTGTACAGATCGATTAAAGCTGCCAATACCCGCACCAGCAAAGACAGAGCCATCAAGACCATTCCAAACATCCACACACGATGGGGAAAACGAACGGGAACACGCCCGTACGGCATCGCAACGGTTCCAAGGCAAACTCATGAAGAGCACCAGTACGCCGAGTACACCTCACCCGAACAAATGGATCCAGAAGAAACTCAGACAGCGGATGACTGGGGCAATTAAAGATGTTATACAAAAAACAGACCCCACCAACTCGGCGATGATGCGCCAGATAACAAGGCACAACACCACCCAGCATGAACGCACATCGATGAACCACCTTGTCAAGCAAACACAGATGGCAATCGGCAGCAGAGCAGTACTCCAAAAGAGGGAGGACAAAGCAATTAAAGCAGCGACGTGTCAATTCTACTGAGGCAAACACTCCCCAAGCACCCCTCATACGACCAATTTTCTGCGATGCACGTGAGGCAACCGAACGAATTTGGGGCTCAAACGTCAACTTTTGATCAAAATTGATGCTCAATATTACCAAGTCATCAACCACAGGAAGTGATATACCATCCAGCATGAGTGCAGGAAAGGCAGGTCCCACTGTACGCGACCTGGACTCGAGCATGGTCTTAGTGTTGCCCGCATTTAGCCTCATCCCCCACCTAGAACACCAGTAATCAATCATTTCCAAATCATGCTGAATGGATTCTGAAACCTCTAATCTATAACTAGGCTTATCGCAAATAGCCAGCAGAGTAACATCATCAGCGTAACCAACAAGTAAATTAGTAACCAGATGAAACAAATCCGCCGTATGTACAATGAGCAACAAAGGGCCCAGAACACTACCCTAGCTGTGACACACCAGAAACCAAATCCAAAAACTCACTGCTCATCCCATCAACAACTATACATTGACGTCTGTCAGATAAAAATTGACTAATTACTGCGAGAACTGAACCACCAATTCCCATTAATCTCAGCTTAAGGAGCAGCCCAAGGTGATTCAAACGAGAAAAAGCAGCACTGAAGTCAAGCTATACCAACCTTGCCTCATGACCCCCATCAAAAGCCAGCTGCAACGCATGAGAAATGTGAAGCAGAGCATGCTGAACTAAACAAATGTAATAACACACATTGTATAGTTCAGAAGCAGAACGAGCAGTCCAGTACCCTAAGTTTGAGTCAAATTATTCATATAACAATTCAGGGTCAAGGGTATCCTACCGATGAAGATCGACGGTTCTACTCACTTTTCTCTGTTTACTGCCACAAAGCCGTGGATCTCTTCCTTCGCGTACGCGTTCTTGTTTTCCTCGGGAAGTTCGAAGAACTCTCCGGTGCTGCGAAAGGCTCGCTGTATCTGAAATGAACGAAAGCTGAAAAGTAGAGGAAATGCAGTTTATTCAAAACTGTAATGTTCATAATTTTACTGAGAAATTGCAGCTTTCAAATCTCTCTCGTTTGTCATTATCTAAGAATAATATTGAATGGCATATTTCGAACATCCTTCGAATAACACGATCAAAACCGTGAACAAATGACACTAAATGACATGATTCAAGGCTTGGTAATTACGCCATGACATCATGGCATATGTGACTTATACCTTGAACTTGATTTACATTTCCTATTCCTGTTTTTATCTTTTACAAGGCTAATACCAGATCACCAAAAGCAGGACAAATTAGGAACTCTACAGGCGTAACACCATCACCCGCGATGCGGGGGAAGTGGGGGGGAGGGGGACTGAAAGAGCTGAGTCAGCAGTTTTGGAATTTTTCACGCCTCTCAACCCTACCGGACAGCCTGCAAGTGATTGTGGTGATAGGTCAATCCCTACTAGAAGTTTGAATACATACACACAATTATCGTGCAGAGACACAAACATATTTATGTATGAACCTATATGTATAGACTCGTAGAAGACTACAATAATACCCCTGTTCTCACTTCGTTTGCGGTGATAAACACTCTTCAAAACATGGAACAGCTGCTGGTACCACACACAGAAAAATGGTTGTTTGCCATTAAGCAAAATTAGCTAACCGTAAACTACCTTGTCGTTTGAATTTGCGTTAATGCACATTGTCGTTTGTGATGAACAACAGATGAACAAGAGCGTTATGATGAACAACAGTGTCGTTTACGATTAATTATTGATTTGTAGCTAAAATATTACGTCCGTTAGTGATAAGAAATAGGTGTTTTTTTATCGTAAAGAACATATTTTTCTGCGTGCAGGTGATACAAGAATATGAACTGTCACATCCCCGAATGCTGAGATAGAGATCAAAATTTTAGGCCCCTTCTTTCCATCTCTCATTACACTGAATGATTATCTAACCCATGACGTTTAGAAATATTTATAGAGGTAATGTAATTATAGTTGAAAATAGTAATCAAATACGTGTGTATGGGTAACCACTTTATGTTCTGGCTGCCATCGACTACGTGATAGCTTAATGCCGGATGCATTTGTTTTTTTTAAAATACGCATAATTATCGTTTGCTTGGTGTACTTCCAAAAACGTCTTATATCCTGGGTGTCCGGAAGCACTATCGTCGTTCACGACGATTGCGTGTTAAAGTAAGCTTTGCTGAGCGCGCCACCACTAAAATAAACATTACCTAGGTTAACCTAACCTAGCCTAACCTAACCTAACCTTATCTAATTTCCTTACCTAACCTTCTAACCTAACCTAACCTAACCCAACCTAACCTCTCTAACCTTACCTAACGTTACCTTATCTAACCTTACCCAACCTAACCTAACCAAACCTAACCTAACTTAATCAGCGATACAGCGAGCAGGGCGGCGCACCAACTTGAACGCCGCTCACACGCACACGATCTGCGCACTGCTCGGAACTCACGGTCTCCTGCGGGACGCCGTGGTTGGTTACGTAAGCGAAGCCGATGTCGCTGAACGCCTCCGTCAGGCTCTTGCCGACCAGGAGGAACTGTTCTCGACTGGGTTCCGAAGTGTTCTGAATGCCTGCACATGGATTTCAACTCAATAGATATGGGCCCTGTACTAATAAATACATCAGTGTGTGTTGCTACTTTCTGACTATCCAGAAATATTTCTCACAGGCAAGCTAGTCGTATCGTACTTATGGTAGTGGAAATTGCTACGATTTTAGTTGGTCAAAGTACATCCAATTTCAAATATATTTAAACAAATTTCAAAAAATAAATATTCGAAACATTAGAACGCATAATTTAAAATAAACATTCAGTAAAGAGATTAAGCACGTAAAGAAAGTTAAGAGTAGTATCATGCACTCTTTCGTCATTTTAGCTCCACTTGTGTACGATGTTGCCATATTGGTAGCTTAATTTTTTTTGTATTTGACTAATTGCACCCCACACAGTAGGTACCCCTATAAGGGCTACACTTGAAATGCTACACACGATTTGAATACAAATCGCATCAGACGTAAGTATGAGGCACAGTTCCAAGCTTAATTAAAAATCGGGAGCTGTTGGCTTCAATTTGCAAGTGTAGTATTATCATTATTATTGAAACTTCACCACTCGGGCCACCACAAACAGGTAGAGCAACCTAAATGAACCATTATGTAATACAGGAAAGCTCAAAACGCTGCCAAAGGTAATCTATCAGAAAGCCATTAACAGCTGACTTAAACACCTGCAGGCCGACACGACCAAAAACTGATGCCGGCAATGAATTCCTATTCGAGGACCAGGGCAGGAAAAACCGACTGAACTGACCAGTTCGGCACCTAACCGTCTAAAACGTGAAAGAGTGGGAATCAACCGTATTGCACGTATTCCTCCCAAAGACCTGCAGGGTAGGGACAGAAAAATACAACTAATGTCTCTCATTGTCATACACCTTATAGAACAGACAAAGTCCAGCCACCCCTCTCCGATGGGACAGATTCACCAGATCACTCTCAGCACTCAGCCTGCTGGCTAAGCTAACAAGTCGGTCCAGCAGACGGTCACTTTTACTGGAAGCACGTGATACGAGTCGCTTAATACCGTATGTGGCTCAACCGTAAGCTTCTCATCAAAGACAGCACCGATACTCTCCACGGAGCAAAGTGTCAGTTATCTTCAGAGGTGGATGCTGCGCTAAAAGTGTCAGAAACTGACTGACAATCATAGACTTGGTCTTACTGGCATTCAGCTTCATACTCCAGTCGGAGCACCATGCACTAATGCGCGACAGGTGCCTACTTAGAGATTGTAGCGACAACATCACGAATGTTGGGAGTTGATACATCATTGTTATCAAAGCGGAACAAACAGCAACCGGCCAAGTACGCTACCCTGAGGGACGCCAGACACTACTGCGAATGAGGCACTCAAAAACCACTCAACAGGCGCACTCGCTCATAAACAAAATCACGTACGAATAATGGACAGAACCTTATCACCCACATCAAACGTCTCCAACATGTAGAGTAGACCCCTGTGGTTGACCCTGGTAACCGCTGCACTATATATAGTCGAGCTGTACAAGCTGTGCTTCAAAACTACGATCCAGTGCCGACTGTAAAAGGTGTGACGACAACTATGCGCTACAATTACCCAAACCAGTTCTATACGCAAGCTGAACAACAGGCAGCAGTCCAGTAACTTCAGTAAAACGACACAGCTTATAAGCCACCAATTTTTCGAGCACCTTCGGCAAAATGGGCGTCAGTGTAACAGGTAAGTACTTGGCAACATTGGGTGACATTGGATCATTTAATTGTAACCCCGCAAATTTCACTAGCGGAATGCAGACAAGAAGGTTTATTAAAAGGAGGTAGACTGCGGGGATCAGACGCTGAAGGTTCCAGTAAGGCTGAAGACTGGCTGGTTCCCTGATACTCTGTACAAATGGCAGAGAGTCTGTTATTGGTTGGAAGGACTGCTTTGAGCCTGTGATTGGTGGGAAGGGAGCGGCAAACAATGGGAAAAAAATTCCTGTGAAGTGCAGATAATGTGACTGTATTCCCTCCTGTTAAACTTCCTTGATTGAAGGGCCTGCTTGACAAATGTCATAACCATGTAAATTTTATACTGAAAAATAAGAGGGCTCACTTGCCATGAACCGTGACCCTGGAAATTATTGGAACAATTACAAGGGAAATTTAACAGTTTTCTAATACTATTGACAGATGGAATTAATGCGATTCTTTTGAGGATCATTGTAAGATTAGCCCTGCACTTGAAACGCTTTTTCATAAACAAGTGTTTCAATTTGTCTTTCATATCGTTGAACACGATGAGGAATACAATACTAGTATTACAATAAATCTTCTAGGAACTCCATCGCTAAGTTAGATTAGAGCTACAGTGTTTTACTCACCCAGCGTTTGAAGATCGATGATAGGGATGCGATGGTCTTTCGGCATTGTGAGGACTTCCCCTTTTATGATCGTGGAATTGACCTCTTCAATACGGGTGTCTCTAAAATTATGATAAATTTATTCTTTTTGCTTTAACTAATATATAATTACTGCAGCCACATAATTCTATGGCTTAGTTACTGGCGATACCGCTAGTTTTCCTCCCAACTCATCTGAAATTTAAACAGCGTTTTCCATAGCCGTGTCTTTAATGCACAAGTTTTGCAAACACTCATTTAATGTTTTTTCATCAATAAGAAGTACTTCTATTAGCGGCAAAATACGACAATAATGATCTACATAGAAGGGGTTTCACCTGAGTTCATTATATTTTCTGTCTATAGCTTTCGGTTTGCATGAGCTTGTCTTTAAAAGTCAATGTCACGTCGGAGTGCAAAAAAACAAAAACAAAAAAAAAAATAAAATAAAATTGGGGTGAGGCTGAACAACTAAATTTTTAACTAAGTTTGAGAAGGGATGGGGGAGGGGTGGGGGTTATTTTGCTCTTCTAGCTCTCTTTGCACAGCGTCTGCAAGATATTCTTCAGCCGGGCAATGAACATTGGCGAGAAGCGTAGATACTCAGTAATGAACAGTCGATTCACCGTCTTAGTTGTCACCTCGGTGCCAGGGCTCAGCCATGTTAAAATAAGCTGAGTGAGATCTCAGGTTTCTTTCGACGCCTGCCAGCTGCTCCGCTTGCCACAAAACCCAGCAACCAAAATTTCAGGTGAAAGTAGAAACTCAAATTTTGCTAGTGAGCACAATCACTTATAGGATATACTCAAAATTATACATTCACAACTGCCAACGATATGAAAATAATAGCATATACCTCCGCCAAACAAAGCAACGTTAACGAAAGTTTCAAATTGGTCTGAAACAATGATTTCCTCATTATCGGCACCAAACTTTGGTCATTTGTGCCTTTTGGCAGTAGTAAAAGGTGCTGTACTTTTTTTAAAAATCCATCCGTAAGTTCATGAGTTATGTTTTGACAAATATTTTGACAAACATTAGTACATTAGTTTAATTGATTGATTAGTCAAGCACTCAAACGGAAAACTAGTGATCACCAAAACGTGGTCAATAGTGTGGTTAAACATGTCTAAAAACTTTTGGTGCAAATTTCAAAAAGATTCGTTCAAAGCTTGTTATTTTAATTAATTGCTAGCAAACTTTAAATCCAGCACAGCGACGAACGAACGAACAAGCAGATCGTCACTAAAATTTTGTCATTTACTCTTCGTGATATATCTAACAACTCATGTAAATTTCATAAAAGTCGTTCATAACTTTTTGAGTTGTGACATTGAGAAAGAAAGGTAGACAAACAAACAAAGAAGCTGAAGAACGGATCTACACCAAAAGTTAATCATCTGTTTCTCCTAACAAACCTAACAATCCCTGCAAATTTCGTAAAGATCCGTCAACTACTTTTTTGAGTTATCTTGGTGACAGACTGATAAACAAACAGACAGAGGGGTTAACAGACTAACTCGATGAAAACATTACCTCTTTGGTGGAGGTAAATATTGCTTTACTATGAGAGCTACAATTAAAAATATTTTAGGGAAGAAAAGTAAACCCAAAAGTCCAGTAAATAAAGAAAAAATAAGCAACTAGCAGCTACTTACCTGACTTTGAGCTCACAAAGTTAAGCATCGAACAAGCCATTGACGAACTGGCGGCAACAGCGCAGCGGGATTAAATGACGCGCCTTCAAAAATTCTCAACATTGTAAGCTAATTATCTCTTATTCCGTACATTATGCGGCGGAAGTCAATGGATGAAAGGGTAATTTCAATCACTTCCAATCATATAGAATCATTACACCTATCCCTTATACTGGAGCGAGTATGGATCGAGCCAAGTCTACACGTGTGTCGTTAATTAGCAATGCAGTGAAAATATACTGAAAGTTTCCGAAGCACTTAGCACATCATTTAGAGAGCAAAATTCCACTCACTTCTGATCAGCCTTCCTTTCGACATGAACAACTCACTATTATACTTGCAACTGCTCTACTGTATTTTGACTTTACTGTAGCAACGATCTATTTTGAGTTTGCAAAAACATTTGATGAAGATGATCACTGAATTTTGCTACGACTGAAGTGATTCAGTGAGGTTGTGTAGTCACAGTGCTCTGTACAAGCGCAATTAACTGTCAAGACCATAGAGTCGTAGGCAATAAAACAATCGAGCGCCAGTGCTTTGTGACCGGCCTACAATAAAATCTTA
>LQNS02278176.1:5881222-5894143 GCA_001587735.2 Parhyale hawaiensis | reverse complement strand
TTACTACTTAGCAGCAAATTTTACTACTATTTACTACTTTTTTTACTACCTCTCAGATTTTACTACTTTTTACTACATTTTACTACTTTACTACCTTGTAGACACCCTGGATTAAGTATTCAAGTACCACAGCCAGTGTACTTGACCTGTGTAGGGCTACCTTGGAGAGCTCACAGTTCTATATTTGATGTAGGGGAAATCCGTCCCATTGCTCCACACTCACAGACTTCCCCTCCACACCGTGTGTTGCTCGCTCGTGCGGAACGCGCGTCATCGTCGCCTCCGCCAGCGCCCTCCGCCTCACCGTCATAGTGGTAGTTTTTTACCACTCTTTCCATGAACAGCGACGTGTGTATAAAGCATGTATAGAGTATTTATGCAAATACTGGATATTAAGGAGGTGGCAGTATGGCAGATTCTTATTGTTTTGTACTTAATAGATGACCGCTATGACAGAAGCGTCACTATCGTTGTCAACTTCATTTAATCATCTCTGAAAAATTCTAGATGTCATTTTTTATTGCAATTTCTAGGAAACGTTTGTGACGTCAGAGAGCTGAAATATCAGTGAGCTCATCTAACTCTCACTTTTCTTCTTGTTTTAATAACGTTAACTTGTTTCAATAATAGGTATTGCGTTCAAATGTTATGTTCATTTCCACAGCCCATCTACCAGACGAAACACTACACATTGTGTTTCAATCCGTATTTTATAGAACGTAAATATTAGCAACCAATGCTTACCTATATTTTCTGGTAAGACCTTATCTGCATTTGAAAATTTTCGAGGTCCCTATTTTCACCTATAAAAAAAAAAACGGGGAGGGACCTCATTTTCACTTGCAAATTTTGGAGATGTCATCTGTACCGGAGAATAAGAGGCGATGGATCTGCGTATAATTCGCTGTTTTCTATTTTTCGTTAAGAAAATTCCGAACTGTTGCCGTCTCTTCAGCAATGCAATTTCCTACCCAACCAGATTACGTCAACGGCCCGTTCACTACAAGCGCTAAATTGCTGCCTATTGTCAGTTCTGAGAAAGAATCACGAGCACCACGTGCTGCCGATAATTGCGCTTTCCAAATGCATTGGCATTTCCGCTGCAGATCATCTGCTGGTTTCCTCTGATCTCTCGACCGACCTGCACGAACCTGTTTGCAGTTGACATGCAAGCAAGGACCTCTGCAGCTGTCGAGACTCCCAAGTATCACTGGATAAACATAAATGCTTCATCTATATCGATCACAAAGTATACATCTACAGGATAGGATATTCATCATTATTGGCCGTATTCGAATATAGATATATCGCGACGCTGATGCTTTGCTGTTTTCTGATATTGGCGACTTTTTTGTTTTAACAGGGTCAGTGCCCTTACAGCAGGGCCGGGTATACGTAAGGAAAGAAATTTCCCATTAACGGACGGCTGCTTGCCTCAGCTTGTTTTATACATGTTGAACACTGAGGCTATTTTCCTTTGTTCCTGCTCTAGGATCATTGGATGAAACACGCGAGTTGCATCCGTAGCACATCCCTTTACTTTGGGAACAGTTGGGCGCCAAACTCGTCAGTTCGGTCGGTGTTCCACACCCGGAGCGGTACTGGTATGGAATCAGTTGCCGGGATCCGTGTTCAGCCGTGTCGATCTACAGGCGTTCAAGTCGGCTGTGACTATTTTCTTGATGGATTCTTTTTTTTCAGCCGCGCCTTGGGCGTCTTACTGCTTTGTAGTACATTTGGGTTATTCACGTCTTTTATTGCCCTTCAATACCCAATAATTGCCCCGCGCCCCATGTCAGGGCTCCCCTCATGAAAAAGAAACGCGAAGAAGACGAAAAACAGAAAAATATGAACTAAGCTGTGCGAGTGTTGCTGAAAACCTTCACCTGTTCGCGAGGTACGAGCATGATTTAACTGTCTTGAAGCTCAAAGTCGAGTCGGCTCCTTAACCCTTCAGCACCATGCGTCCTGATTACAAGCTGCATTCTTTGAGAGTAAGTGGAACCGAAGATCTGATTGGACAGTGGCGGGGTAAACTAACTTACACAATCTAATCTGCATCATATCCCCGCTCAATTTAATGTTTTCATTGAGCAGGTATATTCGTATTTGATGTGTAGGTTGTTCTGTTTCACTCAATTGCTTTCTCTCCGACAGATTTAGCTCAATATAGAGGTCAAGTAGCTGCACAAATTACCTCTACGCCGTGCGAAATATCTCGTAGTTGTTCCAATAAAATCTTTAAGTTGTAGTCATAATGAACAAACTTAAGTTAGGTTGGCTGCTGCTACTCGCGATGGCTGTCCACGCCGCCGACGCATCCAGGAGTCGTCGCCAAGGTGAGCCATCAGGTGTCTGCCATGTGTCCATTTCGATCAGTTTAATGTACATCCAATTAGCTTTAACTTTCCGCAACTTCAATCCTGCGCGTTCAAATCGCTAGTATTCATCGGTTTAAGCCAATAATTGCAAACTGCTTACATTTAAGACGGAGCACGATTAACCCTTAAATGCACCGCGTATCGTAAATGATACACACCGAATATTTGCTCATAGATGCTAAAGTATTGATGCTCAATCTAACGTGGGTAGAGCGAGCAGGTCTTTGATCCCATTGCCATAGGTACTCGTGCTGCCACGAGGAGAACTAAACCGATGGCAACGAACTGAGTATCTAGTATCTCCTGCCTCTAGCTGCAAGGTGTTACCAATGAGCGCTTCCCTGCTGACGTCATCTTCAGTTGCTATTGCCACTGATATTTTTTCTGTTCTAAATTAGAGTTACCATTGGTTACTAACGTACCAATGATCGCTTCTATCCCGTTACCTTTTTTTTTGAACTTGTTTCTGATTTTTCTATATTTTTCAATGCATCGAGTTTTTCGTTGCTTTTATTGAGAGGTATGAAGCTATTTGATATTCAAAAACACCTAAAAAATTACTAAATCTAACCCAACAATAAACAGTTATCAATGCCACAAAGGGCAGCGCAAGAATCACCAGTGCTAATTATGAAGCGCAGCTAACCTACTCTGACGACTGTACATGATGGTGCCTCTTGTAACCCATCAAAAAGTTTGGCTTGAGAGATGATTGCTTCCATATATAGCTGTAAAGCCTGTAATACAATAAATATATATAAAATGATTGGAATCCTAATCATATGGCGTTGCTTCTTTTTCTCACCAATCATGATTATTTTACGCAATTTACTCTTTTTTTATTTTTTGTTAAAAGTCTAACTTGAAAATCTCAGCTAATTGTTGCTTGCAACCGCGTGCTCATGTCACGCTTGGCTAGCTAATGGCGCGTTCTATTGCTTCTCACATCAACAACAATAACAACATCCTCTTCCTGGATGAAAGATTATTTTGTGACATTGGTACGCGTCACCTGCCAGTTATACAGTAGCTCTA
Source organism: Parhyale hawaiensis (assembly GCA_001587735.2). Taxonomy (NCBI): domain Eukaryota; kingdom Metazoa; phylum Arthropoda; class Malacostraca; order Amphipoda; family Hyalidae; genus Parhyale; species Parhyale hawaiensis. The sequence goes on along the minus strand of LQNS02278176.1, from coordinate 5,890,727 downwards.
CTTTTGTAATGAACCGCAAGTGAATAACTTTCCCCGACATTATTTTTAGTCCAGAGCCGCCGACGGATTCAGTAATTTATCCAGTACATTTTTCACAGCGTTTGTGTTGGGCCACAACGACCCCAACGCCTGCGTGCCCCCCGACGGCGGTAGTGGACGATGTGTGCAGGCGGCGCAGTGCCCCAGGATCTACGCCATCCTGACCTCCCGCCCCATCCCTGCTCACCTCTACTCCTACCTCAGGAGGTGCGTATTTTGTTTTTCTTACGGATTACCGTTAAGAGGGTTGATGTTTATTTGCAAAATTGATTACCGTGAAGGGAGTTCATGTTCATAAAAAAACTTGCGACTGTAGGAATCTACTGAAATCCTCTCAAATTTATAATTTTGAATATTGTGGGAGAAGTGTTCACTACAAGAACTTCAGGTGTGCTACGGAATCGGGAGAAGCGTCTGGACGACACTGGCCGTTTGCTACATAAATCTGTGTTGCGTCGAACAGTCGCCGATTTTTTTTTTTTGTAATCAGTCTCGGGGTTTCAGAACGTGCGAAAGTTACACTATTCGCCTGTTTTACAAACCTATTGTTTTCGGTTTGGGTTTTGATTTTGTTATGGCCATAACGTTCTTGTTGACATCACTTTATAACCTCTCAGACACCTTGTACGATGAGCCATAAGGTTGTTTAAGTTATTTGCAATAATTCTATGTTAAAGGGAGAGGCACAGTCTTAAAAATGAGACTCCCTAACCTGAGCTTAGCCTTCGAAATGTCTTCTTATTCGTGCCCACTTTGTTTCCTTCCTTTCCTTTTTCCTACGAATAATCTCGGTTCTGCTCATTCTCTTCTTTTTGAAATTACGGTTTCCTTTCTCACTGCTCCGTACATAAATAAGTTCCCTGTTTTATTTGTATATTACAATCCCCTGGATTTGTTCTTAAACTGATATGTGCGATAATAATGTTATCGCTAGGTTTGCCTCGTACATGCAAAGTGTTGAACATTATTATGACCGAATTATTTTGTTGCTGTTGTAGGAGCATCTGCAGGAGAGACGCCAACGGCCGCCCCATGTTCTGCTGCGCCGAGAGTCGTAGAGGCAGTCCGGCAGGGGAGGCGCCCCCCGCGACCACTACATCACCAGCACCGCCCCCGCCTACCACTACTCCCACAACTCCACCACCAACGACCCAGCCACCTCCTCCACCTACAACGCAACCACCGACTCTACCTCCCACTGAACCATCCTCAACTCAACCTACTGTTCCACCTACTCCACCTCCATCCACCCCACCTTCCACTTTTCCACCTACTCAACCTCCCCCTACTCAACCTCCCCCTACTTTACCTCCAACACTTCCGCCTACCCTACCTCCTACTACCGAAAGCCCGGAGAGCACAGGTACTACACTGGGCTCGGAGCCCTTCATGCTCTCCAGTGAGTTTTGTTACTAATTGTGATACTGCAGAAAAACCCGTAAAAACAAGTTAGCATTGTGACAGAAGTTATTTCAGCTTGTCATTATTTTCAAAAAACGGTGCAGCTTTGACTTCATCAAAAGCGTTGAACCCATTTTGCTATTTTTTGTCAATTATTTTGCGTTTTTTTGCCATGTTTGCCAATTTTTTTGCGAACATTTTTTTATCAAATTCCTTATTGTATATCATTTTTTTGCAATTTGTTTTGCCAATTTTGGCCATGTAACAGTTGTTCTTGTGTACTGCAGCGACCGCCGAGCCGATGGATCAGACCACCATCGTTCTGTCTGAAGAAGTCGAAGAGGTCGATGGAACGGGATCCGCCCCAGTCGACAACCGCAACGATGGTGAGATTTCATCTTATTCATGAAATAGTCCATCACAGTCCAGTGTATGTAATAACAGTAATAATGACAATGCTTCATTTTTTGCCTACGCAGAGTACACTGGTGTGATTTTCGAATGTCATTCAATCTCGAATTTTTCTATTTATTAGTGTGACGAACGGCAAAGGTGGCTCGCACAAAAAACCAGTTGGTTCAATCTTACTTTCTTACCATGGCCGAAAGGTCAGCCACACTCGGTAGGCATATGGTCTTTTGGCCGTCTCGGTCGTAATAAGTTTGCAATTAACAACTGAATTTCTTCATAGAGCGGTGAAACCGCCGTTCTCAGTTGCAAGGGCGTAGGCCTAAGTTCCGGTGTCTCTGTGGGAGTGAGCCTGCTGATCCGTCTACTGCCACCTATCTAATCTAATTGAGGCCAAGCGGATAAAATTATCTCGACGGATGAGATTGAAGGACAACTAAAGGCCTCCAGATTACTTTGAAAAAATAGGCTTGAACAGCTACACCCCGATGAAACAACGCTTTTCTTATTTCTGGTCACTGTGACATATAACAGCTTGCTCAATGTTTTTTTTTTCATTATCAATTATAATGATGCGTGATAAGGCACGTAGCTCATGGTAGCTATCAATTGGCTTAACACTGGTCCAATGTAACCTCTTCTCAGCGGGCGTACGATGGGCCAAATATGCACGCCATAGGGTTAAGTCAGTTTAGATTCGTCCATCATATATTTTATGGGGAGCAGCGTCCCCTGGTGACCATGTAGGTTACCCTAGCCGTTAGCTAGGCTTTCGGGATATCTGGCTTTCGTGCCCACTTTGCTTCCTTCTGATTTCATGCTGATCTTACTTTCATCTGCTCTTTCCGTACTTGCTGTTCCCATGCGCGTTGATCCTATAGGCCAACACCCTTATCCATGGGTTTCACGGGTCAGTCGTCATGCTATATGTCTCTTATTTCTTTCTTCCTTCGTCTGTGATATCGCCTTTGTTGTGGAAACGGAGATTTAAACTTCTGAACATACTAATAATAATGCAATGTAACTATTGGCAAATTTAAGACATTTTAAATTTTCTATTTTATCATTTTAAGCATTATTATGTAAGGTGCTGATAGAACCGGCTCGCTGCAGATTGTGATATACCGCTGGCGTACCTACCGGTAGTAATGACGTCACAAACATCTAGCAGAAGTCCTGCTAAAAAAATTCAATTTATTATTTTTTTTGAGCTGAGGAAGACAAGCTAGTGCATTATTGATGATCGTTTGTTTTAATTTACCGGTTGTTTATTCGATACTGTATATAATAAAAATTGCCCGGTTGCTACCAATTTACCTCATGACAGGCTGAATTTGTTCAGTTGAGCGATTATGTATGAGAACAAAAATATCGTTGAACGTCACTCGGTCGAACTTACAAACTCGACCCACTACCGTTCTTATCGGACTTCAGTTTTCGTCGGAACAGCGCCATTGGAAACGTGACCGTACGAGCGTTTTAGGCGCTATAGATGTTACAATAGTTTCTGTACAGCGGTGCTGCCCTGTTAATCTCATAACTAGAGCCCCATGCAGTCTGATTTTTATAACAGTTTGGCTCCTAATGGAAAGTTCCGTAGTGTCGCATCTCTTAGTGATTGCCGCCACCTTCGCTTAAATTGGGGTTGCAAGGTCGGATTAGATTAGATAGCTAGCAGTAGACGGACCAACAGACCCATTCCCAGAGACACACGGGACTTACGTCCCGGCCCTTTATGAGCTATTGCCATTATGTCAGCAAAGGGGAAGAATCTCAGCCGAAGAGACGGTCATGCATGCATGCGCGGAGGCACGCATAGTCGGAACAGTTCTCCCCAGATATATCTATAAATAAATTATTTAAATATAAATGCACTGATATGTAAAGTAAAAACTAGTTACTGCGTATGTTTAGTTTAGATCCCCCCCCCCCGGTACCTAGCATAGCGTCAATACAATATACCGTATGCGATCAGCGTGTGTACCATTTCGTTACTCCTAACTTACAATGTTATCACTCTATGTTCGTGAATCAGAGAACGAAGAACTGGAGGGCATCCTGCCTCGCTTCGGCGACTGCGGCAACTCGAACGTAACTCTTCCGCGCATCGTCGGTGGGCGGGAAGTCAACAAAGGCGACTGGCCGTGGGCGGCCGTGCTCGGGTATGACAACGGCCGAGGCGTCATCACCTTCTCCTGCGGCGCCGCTCTCATCAACAAACGATACGTGCTCACTGCTGCCCACTGTGTTGATGGACAACCTGGACTGTGNCAAAGGCGACTGGCCGTGGGCGGCCGTGCTCGGGTATGACAACGGCCGAGGCGTCATCACCTTCTCCTGCGGCGCCGCTCTCATCAACAAACGATACGTGCTCACTGCTGCCCACTGTGTTGATGGACAACCTGGACTGTGAGTGACTACCGTGAAGAGGTTGATGTTATTGGGAACAGTAGGCGTCGTGTTCTTGTTTTCATTTCGCTATGGCAGCATGTTTGAGTGCCGCACTCGCGTGCATTTGTATTAGGGACCGCCTTCCGCCAGACCGGTATTTTCTTGATGTGTTTCATTGGCTTGTGAAGTTAGCACTTCCAGCGTTCCGAAGCATTTTGGGCTGACTTACCCTCACAAGAATCAAATGGAACGGTTGGTTAGTCGCAGTTGTTGCATGAGCCTACCGCCTTCGACGCCATAGCTCTGACATTATATGGTTGACCGCAGCCGTGCACTCCCCTGGGGTCAGCAGGTAACTAGCTGCAGCAGACACCAGTGCACGTGGATTTCCCAAAGGAATTTTGCGATCAATGTTGACTTAACCTTTGTGAGTAAGACGCTCTTCTTGGATTGAATTAAATTGAATTGTCATGTATGACGTTTTTCGGGTCTCAGCGAATTACATTCCATTTTGTAAACAACAACATGATCATAAATAGTCTCACCCGCAACGTACTGGAAGGTTCAAATTGTTGGTTGTGGGACTGACGTAAACTAATAAAGAGTAACAGCCTGAAAAAAACAATAAAGAATAGTTTACAAGATAATCGCTGTGCGGCTGTTGATTGTCTGGCCCAGAAAGCAAAGAGTGTAACGGGAGGACTCAATAGGACTAAAATGAAACTTTGCTGTTACCGCAATACCGCATGTAGTGCAAATGACGTCACATCGACAAGTCGAAGTATTTATTTGATGGTCGGACATCTTAATCCTATTCAAAATTATATGCATCGTTATATTCTTGACAAGAGAATAACGATAAAAACGGTTACTGCTCAATCTTCCTGTGCTGGCGGACAACATTTTTACCGTGTTTTGTGTACGTGTGCAGCTGGAGTGGCTGGCCAGTCAGGAGCGGGAGATTGAATTAAGTAAAAAAAATATGATATGTCTAAATCTGTTTTGTAAAAAGCGCTGTGAACTGAATATGAAGTGTAGAGAAGGTTTTACTTCAAAGAAGAATTTAAATCAGGGCGCCCTATACCTGCCCAGATCTTACCGCTAGTACTGTGAAACTTTCCACCGGCCTCCACTGCCACTTTCTACTGATAATTGCTTATTGCTCAATTATTTTATATTCTCTTCATTTATTTATGTGCTTATGGGATGAAATTTAAAATTTACGACGACTTTTCTGGCGAAATGAACTAAGATACTCATAGGCCGCTCAGCCGTAGCTTCGTCGATATGACGTCATTGATGAAGTCACTTTTTGATGCTAATTTCTGGTGAGTCTTCCCGTTACACTCTTTGCTTCCTGGTCTGGCCCATTGCACACTGCGTGTATGTATTGTGGTAATCAGACCGAACGTGTCCTTTGGAAGAATGACGTAAAGTAGATTCAAAAACCACTCCAACATCCTGTGTTCGCAGGCGAGTAGTACGGCTAGGTGATCATGACATCACGACGGACGCCGAGGTGCAGCATGAAGACTTCGGCATCGAGCAGCGCATCACACACGAAGAGTACGATGAGAACTACACCAACGATATCGCTCTGCTCAGGCTCGACAGAGAGGTCGTCTTCAAGAGTGAGTAGACGCTGATGTCCGTTGTTTGATGATGTTACCGATCTCCTGGCAGATATGGTTTCATAGTCCATACGGTTGTGTAGTGATGTTGATCTATCTTCTGACTCATGCCGTTGGAGGCTTCCAAAGTAATTCGTTAACTTAAGGCGTAGCTACTGAACCTTAATTCCAGTACAACTTTGCCCATTCTATGTTATGTAGTATAGCACCCCCAGGAATACCTTCTATAGGTTACCGTAGCTTTAGCTAAGCCCCCGGGACGTCATTCCTTCTTGCTGGCTCTGCATCTTTCTATTTTCATATCCCTGCTGATGATGCTTTATTCTGTTGGTCTCCTTGCGCGACTAGTTGATCCTGTATGGGAACACCTTGGTCCACTTTTCTATCCTCAAACTGTGTATGTCTGGTTTCTTCTTCAGCTACATCGCCTTTGTTGTGAAGACGGAGGCCCAAATTAGTCGATATAATGGCCATTACGTGATAATTTTCCGTATTATCCTTTTCCCACTCCTATTGATTCCTTGGCTTGCTTCCAACTATTTTCCGTATACTTCCTGTATTCCCTATACGGTACTGTGCTTCCTGTTTTCATGCGCAGTGCTGGTTATACAAGAATTGCTAGTTTACAGTCAAAAACTGCAGAACTGCCTTTTTTCCTTTCCTGTCCCAGAGAATACCGTGGATTAGGAACTTTTCATATAAAAGAAGTAATGTCTCTAGCGTGTCAGGTGTTTTGATGTATCTCTAGAATGCTGATGCTACGTATTCCATGCCGTATTTACAGAGCTGTACGCCGAGTTTTACGTTTACTTTATAAAAGCTTCTTGCTACGACTTTCTCCGATGCACCCATGCTACTATTTGTTACATTCTGCACGCTATTGTTTAGTGTTAAGAGTCTTACTTTTTTTTATTACTTATGCCGTCTGGGGTATATTCTGGCAGGTCCTTTCCCTGCCCCAATATACTTGGTCATCACGCACCAAAGGGTCCCTGGTGCCTTTTCCGGAAGAGATGTTGCAGCTTGCAGCAGTTGCTGCTGACGAAGTTAAGTTTATAAAGTTGAGTTGGTTCTCTAGATTTTCTTTTCTGTCCCGCGAGGTGGGCCGTCGATCGAAGTGACCGACTTTTTCTGCGGGGCTCTCATTTTTGCCCGTGCGGGGAGCCACTGAGGGAACCGTCCGCACGGCGCTTCTGAATTCTGTCTTCTTCTCTTTTCGTCTTTCATCCCTTGCCCTTGGCAAAGCGATTGTGTTAACGGCTGTAGGCAGAGTAAAGCATCTTAGATCGCTTTTGATCGTCTAAGATTCCGAAATAGCGGGATAATACCAATTAATTAATAATAATATATATTTCTTATTAGTTATGACTAACGTTTGCTACCGCAGCTCGTATAACGCTTTGTGTCTTCGCAGAACAGCACATCGACCCCATCTGCCTGCCCCGCGGCGACTTCGCCGACCCACCAGTAGGAGCACGGCCATTCGTCACGGGCTGGGGGTCCGTGCAGTTCAGTGAGTATATAAATTGTACAATGTAATACAAAGTGCGTACTCTGCCCTACCCTCTGTGACTGGAAAAAATAATTTATCAAATTCCTGAACCCCTTGAGTATCAGAATTGAAATGATGCAATTATGATGCTTCAGACACTTGCTTGAGCCCTCCACTAACAGCATAATTTGTATCCTCCAGCTGAACCTTTTAGTGTCTTGAAATTTAGCCAAAGACTCTGGTTGTGAATTATCCATTGATGCAGTCTTTGCAAAACTCCAGCACTTCAATATCCATCCCCACGGCAAGTGTGTCCGCGATAAAAGTCTCTTTGGACCAACATTCACTTACAAACAACTGAAACAAGCACATAAGTTGAGCAGAACCTTGACTGGCGCTGTGATGTGCTGTAGGCCGTTGCTTTCAGTGAGGACTGCAGTTGTCATCTTTAGCGTTAGGACGATTAATTTTCAGACAACTTTACCTGCAGGAACCCCGATTATGCTAACCTGCCTCGATTACGTGCTTAATCCTGAGTTTCTATACCTAAATTGCTGCGCTCGGCCTGCGATGGCGAGTCTCGCATGACTGCCACTATGTTTTCCTCTACAACAAACTTTATTTTTACTAAATGATAGGTACAGTTTCGTTATCCATAGAAAGTACTGTTCAACCCATTATGCACCGACGAGCACATCGTACTGATTTCAAGTTTATGCTTTCCTACGAGAATTTTTTTTTTCTTCATTTGGTCTTTGAGGCGTTAATAATTATAATTTTTCGCAGACCAAGCTTCGTCGAACGTGTTGCGTGACGTGGCGGTGCCCGTCGTGAGCACAGAGTCGTGTGCGGAGAGTTACGCCCGCTTCCGTACCGTCGTGGTGGACGAGCGGACGCTGTGTGCTGGCTACGCTGACGGCGGCAAGGACGCCTGCCAGGTGAGTCAGAGGCTTCAGCCCCTACCAGCGCGAAGTTTAATGCGAGGAGGTAGCGGCGGCCATGGGGATCTGAAGCTGAGCTTTCTGGCAAGGCTGACTCGCTGGTTGGGGTACGAAGGGCTGGGAGCCTGTGATTGGTGGAAGGGATACCTGGGAGCCTGTGATTGGTGGGAAGGGATGGCTGGGAGCCTGTGATTCATGGTAAGACATGATTGGGAGCCTGTGATTGGTAGTAAAAGATGGCTCGGAACCTGTGATTGGTGGGAAGAGGATAGCTGACAGCCTGTGATTGGTTTTGGTGGGAAAGGATGGCTGGGAGCCTGTGATGGTAAAAAAGCAGTATGAGATAACAAATCGCTTCATTGTTCATCTGCCACCGTATTTATGCGTTCACGTTGCATGCTGAAGTAGCGCGTTCTCGTTGAACAAGTTTGAATGGAAGTGTTACCGCTTCAAATAAGTCAACAACATTTCTGTCAGTCATTTTTCAGTAAAATTTAACTTGATTCACTCCGGTTTTGTACGTTATCGCAGTCTATCGCACATTAATACCATATTTAAATCAAACATTGCACTTTGCCGTGGGCAAACGAGAGTTGTTTCATAATTGTTATGTTCTTGTATCATTTTTGTCTGTCGTTGCCAGTTAGAATACCTTGAGCTATAATTAATTTGCATAATTTCTTTTAGTCTGTTGTGAGTTTACATCCTCAATCCTTCACTTCAGTTCTATACGGCTTTGCTGCCGATCACAATAACCAACAAATAGTGTTTTTCTTTGTGTATTGACGCTGAATTTCAAAGATTTTTATGATTTTATCTGCGCGTACGATGTAACTTCAGTAGCGTACACAGTACACGAAAGGGTCCTAATTCTATGTACTGTGGTTGCGTACTATGGTTGGTTCCATGCTTGCTAAGTTTCTTGTAGGACTTCCAGAAACTGTTATTTTTTCAGAAATAAAGATAATAAATCAATATTATATTGTTGGTTTGCATACGTTGGAAAACTATTTGATGCATGAACAATTTTAAAAGAATGATGTTTATACTTATACCGTACTTGGCCTCCTATCTCTAATTTATGCTTAATTTTCAGAGTACGTTGGTTATCAGGGGTCTGAGTTGTCCGTGGGTCTGAGTTGGGCAGGGGTCTGAGTTGGGCAGGGGTCTGAGTTGGGCGGGGGTCTGAGTTGGGCGGGGGT
>LQNS02278176.1:5853989-5864005 GCA_001587735.2 Parhyale hawaiensis | reverse complement strand
ATGATCGATGGCCGCTGATATGCGGAGCTTAAATATATAGATGGGGCGGAAGTGAGAAGAAGTCAGCTTAAAATGGCCTGGGAAGCTTTGACCTTTAAGTGCTTGCGACTCGTGCGACACATAGATGTGGCTCCGTACAGGGAACTCCGAAGCCTTTTGTACTCTTTGCCGATGCGCCCCTCCGGAGGACGCCATAGATTATCTTGACCTGCACTATATAGGCCTTCGGGACACCATTCTCTCCTGCCCACTTTGCTTTCTTATTTCCCTGCTTCACCTGACGGATGATCTTATCCACTCATCCTGTCGTTTCTTGCCTTGCTGTTACCATGGGGCTGTTCCTCAGTGCAAGAGTTCCTTATTTTGCATGAGATGCTAACTGTATCTTGAAACAAAGTCGTTGACGTTAAGGAAGCTTAATTTAACGAATACGAGGCGTTAACCTCTTGACAAAGTAGCGTATATTAACCTTGCATATCGCGCTGGATGATCTTTTATACTTAATTCATAGAATATCTTACAAGTTGACCCGCCATGCACCACAACGAAAAAAAAAGCCGCGGTATTAGCTATAGACGCACACTTTGCTATAGCAGCTTCGGGAGTTAATGGCAACTTTGAACAGAATCTCTTTCGATGACATCGATGACTAATTCAGCTGATAAAGGAAGATTATTATCACTGAGCGGTTCTCACGACACGTTCACATGGGACTATATGCAAGCAAAGTCAACGCCATGGTTTTGTGTTCCTCTTCTTACATCAGGAAAGAATATTTATGATGCATCACTCTGTTTCTTCTCCGTAGTTAAAATATTATGTTACTCATGCTGCGCTGCTTCGTTTTGTATAAACTGCATATATACCGTATAATACCGCTGCTCCTCCTGGAGGAATATAGCAAGAGAAAGACTCCTAATGGCAAAGCGGCAAGTCGGGTGGAAACAATTACAAATCTTCTGTTGGATTTGCACTGTTTTGTTATAGGAGACGTCTCGCGACTGTATCAGCTGTTGAATTAGCACACTCTGTAATCCAATATAGTAATGCTTGCCTGTACTTCAGCAACAGAACCTAGGGAATAAAGGGTGTCGGTAGAGTTTATAGCCTACATGAGATTCCGGTACAATATGTGTGACTATAGGTAAAGTCAACTTGACCGCACCTTCACCTGGGAAACCCACACGCGCTGGTTTGTGCTGCGGATATAGGCCCAATAGCCGCAGAGGAGTAAGTGCGGCTGCAGCCGACCACTGGTCATCAAGAACTATGGCGCCAATTTCACGGATGGTTCAAAATTAATGACTTGCGTGTCTCTTCAAGCTGAGCCGAACCTATCTTATACTTCACTAACCTCACCTATGCTAATTAACTAACCTATAGTATTCTCAAGTACCTTAATCGAACACATACTCTCATGTTGGTCACATGCTATACACCGACCAATATCGGTAAAGTTTGGTTAGAGCACGTTGTATTATGTCGAGCGTCGAGGCGCTGGTAGCTGGTGCGCAAATGATGATAATATAACACTTTCAGTCTGCGCCGATAAGTACAGGATAAACAGGCGGGCCCCTGGCGGGCTGTCTTCAGTCTCGTGCTGAACACAAGGAAGAAAGTTTGTGCTGCGTGGTCGTGCTGATGTTGGTGCGCACTCTTGTGGCTCTGAGATACGTACGAGCAGTCATGTGTTGTTATACCAATTCGTCAGTTGAGCAAGTCCGTCATGACGCTTACAAAGAATGAGATAACACGTGCCTGCAAAGCTTTGGAAGCTGGTGGTTGCCGTGGCTGAAAAGATGCCCCTGAAGGGTACAATTAAGTAGGCTCCAGCTCGACTGACTACCTTATTGGTTGCACGGTTCGTTGGATGCTTACGGATGTAACGCATCCCCAGCTCTGTTCTGAGAGCTGTTGTGAAACCTGTTGTCAAGGACAAAGATTAAAAAGTTACTAATAAGGGAAATTACATACTTATTACTCTTGCGACAACAGCTACTATCGTGTCCCAGTTGTTACAATTGGAGAAAAAGAGCATTGCTTTGGAGACGGCTGTCAATCATTTGGTTTTAAAGCGGTTCGCCGAGCAGAGATGACAATTTTCACATTGAAGCAGAAGATATGACATTATTTCTCAAACAGATCATGCGTGCATGCGCATATTCTGGATACGAAGAAAGCATTTGACAGTGTGAATTACTGAACTCTTTTTTTTTTAATCTATTAGACAAAGGTGCCTTACTACCAATTGTTGGCTTACTGAATTCTGGAACAGGAATTATGAGTACTTTCGTACTGCTAATGGAAATATCATTCTTCCAACGTATGAAGAGTTGCTATGTGAGAATTCTTTGAGAAATATTGCCTCATCCTACCTGCCTTCAGCCTCGTTCTTCTTAATTCCAACTTTATGTTCTCAACACTTAAAGAATACTTGAAACGAATGCGATTTGGTGACAGTAATGTTGCATAAGTAGCTATCTTAAGGTGATGCCCTAATCAAACCATGGGCTTCTGCAGAGGCGAGTTGAGAAGTAGCAACATCATATTCAGAATACACTGACTTTGCATGGAGGATGTGTTGAGAGATGAGAAAGTTCGAAGCACCTTTCCACTCCATTTTTTACCTACTGTATAAGGTGACATCATCCCCAGTCGGATGGTCTTTAAAATTGGCAGTATCTTGTACGCTCAATCCTGGGTTTGTCAACATTTTATTTCTTTTGCTTTCGCTCTCGGTACTCGTGGTATATGATGCTGATTTTATAAGGAAGGAGTTTTTCTGCTATCACAGTTGTTCAAATTCTATTCTGTTCAAAGTAAAATAGAGGAAAATCAACTTGACTTCACACTCCAAATGGGACATCGACATACACTGGTTCATGCTGTAATTAGATACCCGCTGGCGCCAGAGGAGTGCACGGCTGCCAGCAATCACTGAATATCAGAGCTATGGTATCAGAAATTGAAGACTCGTGTGACAACTGCAACTCCCCGTAAGTCCCCACTTCTATGTAGGATCAGTACTCCCGCAACAGGGTCTAAGTGCCGGAAACGCCGAGTCAGTAAGCCAAGCACGACCAGAATTCACTTGTTTGGCAGAGAGGTTATCTTCAGTGCTAATGCGAGTGTGACACTCTACCTTCCTACCACTGTTGGTCCTGTCATGTTGTTGTCTGAAGGGCGGAGAAAAGTACCGGATATCCTGATTGGGTAGCGCCACTGCGCATGTTTGCCCCTAACTGTGATGCGGCTAAGGATGGAACTGCAAATCTACGTTCGTTACCCATATCACCCATTATGATGAGGAAGTGTGTTGGACCCAGTGCCATACCTTGTGGGAGTCAAAGCCCACGTTGGCACGACGCCGAATCCCAACAAGTATACCTTGTGGGACTCCGCTGAATACCGGCTGCCACGTGGATACCTTGCTATTGACAACTATCTTTCAGTTCTATACGTCGGAAATGTTTTGACAAATCGAAGGCATTACCCACAGTTGCCCACATAGAAAACCTTGGGTAGCAAAATTCAGTGATCATCTTCATCAAATGCTTTTGCAAACTCAAAATAGATCGTCGCTACAGTAGAATCAAAATACAGTAGAGCAGTTGCAAGTATAATAGTGAGTTGCTCATGTCGAAAGGAAGGCTCATCAGAAGTGAGAGGAATTTTGCTCTGTAAATGATGAGCTAAGTGCTTCGGGAACTTTCAGTATATTTTCACTGCATTGCTAATTAACGACACACGTGTAGACTTGGCTCAATCCATACTCGCTCCAGTATAAGGGATAGGTGTAATGATTCTATATGCTTGTAAGTGATTAAAATTACCCTTTCATCCATTGACTTCCGTCGCATAAAGTACGGAATAAGAGATGATTAGCTTACAATGTTGAGAATTTTTGAAGGTGCGTCATTTAATCCAGCTGCGCTGTTGCCGCCAGTTCGTCAATGGTTTGTTCGATGCTTAACTTTATGAGCTCAAAGTCAGATAAGTAGCTGCTAGTTGCTTATTTTTTCTTTATTTACTGGACTTTAGGGATTACTTTTCTTCCCCTAAAATCTTTTTAATCGTAGCTCTCATAGTATAGCAATATTTACCTCCACCAGGGAGGTAATGTTTTCATCGAGTTTGTTTGTTAACCCCTCTGTCTGTTTGTTTAGCAGTCTGTCACTAAGATAACTCAAAAAGTAGTTGACGGATCTTTACGAAATTTGCAGGGATTGTTAGGTTTGTTAGGAGAAACAGATGATTATTTTTTGGTGAAGATCCGTTCTTCAGCTTCTTTGTTTGTTTGTCTACCTTTCTTTCTCAATGTCACAACTCAAAAAGTTATGAACGACTTTTATGAAATTTTTTTTACATGAGTTGTTACATATATAACGAAGAGTAAATGCACAAATTTTTGTGACGATCTGCTAGTTCGTTTGTTCGTCGCTATGTTGGATTTAAGGTTTGTTTGCAATTAATTAAAATAACAAGCTTTGAACGAATCTTTTTGAAATTTATACCAATTATTTTTAGACATGTTTAACGACACTATTGACCAAGTTTTGGTGATCACTAGTTTTCCGTTTGAGTGCTTGACTAATCAATTAAACTAATGTCAAAATGTTTGTCAGAAAATAACTCATGAACTTACGGATGGATCTTAAAAAAAAACTACAGTACCTTTTACTACTGCCAAAAAGCACAAATGACCAAATTTTGATGCCGATAAAGAGGAAATCATAGTTTCAGAACCAATTTGAAACTTTCGTTAACTTTGCTTTGTTTGGCGGAGGTATATGCTCTCAGAGTGCTCTAGTATGCTGTTAATTTCATGTCGCTGGCAGTTTTGAATGTATAATTTTGAGTATATCCTATAAGTGATTAAGCTCACTAGGAAATTTGAGCTTCTATTTTCACCTGAAATTTTGACTGCTGGGTTTTGTGGCAAGCGGAGCAGCTGGCAGGCGTCGAAAGAAACCGGAGATCTCACTCAGCTTATTTTCACATGGCTGAGCCCAGGCACCGAGGTGACAACTAAGATGTTGAATCGACCCTTCATTACTTAGTGAGCTTCTCGCCAATATTCATTGCACGGCTGAAGAATATTTTGCAGACGCTGTGCAAAGAGAGCCAGAAAAGCAAAATAACCCCCCCCCCATCCCTTCTCAAGCGTAGTTGAAAATTTAGTTGTTGAGCCTCACCCCAATTTTTTTTTTTTTTTTGCACTCCGACGTGACATTGATTTTAAAGACAAGCTCATGCAAACCGAAAACTATAGACAGAAGATATAATGAACGCAGGTGAAACCCCTTCTATGTTGATCATTATTGTCGTATTTTGATGCTAATAGAAGTACTTCTTATTGATGAAAAAAACATTAACTGAGTGTTTAAAAACTTGTGCATTAGAGACACGGCTATGGAAAACGCTGTTTAAATTTCAGATGAGATGGGAGGAAAACTAGCGGTATCGCCAGTAGCTAAGCTATAGAATTATGTGGCTGCAGTAATTTTATGTTAGTTAAAGAAAAAAGAATAAATTTATCATAATTTTAGAGACACCCATATTGAAGAAGTCAATTTCACGATCATAAAAGGGGAAGTCCTCGCAATGCCGAAGGACCGTCGTATCCCTATCATCGATCTGCAAACGCTGGGTGAGTAAAACACTGTTGCTCTAGTCTTACTTAGCGATGGAGTTCCTGGAAGGTTTATTAAAATACCAACTAGTATTGTGTTACTCATCGTGTTCAACGATATCAAACACAAATTGAAACACTTGTTTATGAAAAAGCGTGGCAAGTGCAGGGCTAAACTTACAATGATCCTCAAAAGAATCACATTAATTCCAGCTGTCAAAAGTATTAGAAAACTGTTAAATTTCCCTTGTAATTATTCCAATAATTTCCAGGGTCACAGTACATGCCAAGTGAGCCCTCCTCTTTTTCAGTGTGAAATTTACATGGTTATGACATTTGTCAAAGCAGGCCCTCCAATCAAGGAAGTTTAACAGGAGGGAATTCACATTATCTGCACTTCACAGGAATTTTTTTTCATTGTTTGCCGCTCCCTTCCCACCAATCACAGGCTCAAAGCAGTCCTTCCAACCAATAACAGACTCTCAGCCATTTGTACAGCCTATCAGGGAACCAGCCAGTCTTCAGCCTTACTGGAACGTTCAGCGTCTGATCTCCGCAGTCGACCTCCTTTTAATAAACCTTCTTGTCTGCATTCCGCTAGTGAAATTTGCGGGGTTACAATTAAATGATCCAATGTCACCCAATGTTGCTAAGTACTTACCTTTTACACTGAAGCCCATTTTGCCGAAGGTGTTCGAAAAATTGGTGGCTTGTAAGCTGTGTCGTTTTACTGAAGTTACTGGACTGCTGCCTGTTGGTCAGCTTGCGTATACAACTGGTTTGGGTAATTGTAGCGCATAGTTGTCGGCGTCACACCATTTACAGTCGGCACTGGATCGTAGTTTTGAAGCACGGCTTGTACAGTTGGACTATAGTGCAGCGTTTACCAGGGTCAACCACAGGGCTCTACTCTACATGTTGGAGTCGTTTGATGTGGGTGATAAGGTTCTGTCCATTATTCGTGATTTTGTTTCTGAGCGAGTGCGCCTGT
Source organism: Parhyale hawaiensis (assembly GCA_001587735.2). Taxonomy (NCBI): domain Eukaryota; kingdom Metazoa; phylum Arthropoda; class Malacostraca; order Amphipoda; family Hyalidae; genus Parhyale; species Parhyale hawaiensis. The sequence goes on along the minus strand of LQNS02278176.1, from coordinate 5,857,382 downwards.
TGAGTGGTTTTTAAGTGCCTCAGTCGCATTAGTGTCTGGCGTCCCTCAGGGTAGCGTACTTGGCCCGTTGCTGTTTGTTCTCTCCACTAGTGGCATGCTCTCTTCGCTAGAGAACACGATGATCAACTGTGCTGACCATTCCGCTTTGATAGCAATGATACCAACCCCCAACATTCGTGATTTTGTCGCTATAATCTCTAAATAGGGACCTGTAGCGCATTAGTGCATGGTGCTCCGACTGGAGTATGAAGCTGAATGCCAGTAATACCAAGTCTATGATTGTCAGTCAGTTTCTGACACTTTTACCGCAGCATCCACCTCTGAAGATAACTGACACTTTGCTCCATGGAGAGTATCGGTGCTGTCTTTGATGAGAAGCTTACGGTTGAGCCACATACGGTATTAAGCGACCCGTATCACGTGCTTCCAGTAAAATTGGGGTCCTCCGTAAGTTAAACTCTGTGTTTAGTGGCAAAGATGTAGTCCGTAGATGCTTTTTTGCAGCCTGTGTTGGAGAATTTGTCACCTGTCTGAGCTTCAGCTGCTGACAATTACTTGCGTCTTCCGGACCGACTTGTTAGCTCAGCCAGCAGGTTGTGCGCTGAGAGTGATCTGGTGAATCTGTCACATCGGAGAGGGGCGGCTGGACTTTGTCTGTTCTATAAGGTGTACGACAATGAGAGACATTGGTTGTATTTGTCTATCCCTACCCTACAGGTCTTTGGGAGGAATACGCGTAATGCGGTTGATTCCCACTCTGTCACGTTTTAGACTGGTAGGTGCCGAACTCGTCAGTTCTGTCGGTGTTTCCTGCCCCGGTCCTCGGATAGGAATTCATTGTCGGCATTATCGTTTGGTCGTGTCGGCCTGCAGGTGTTTAGGTCAGCTGTTAATGGCTTTCTGATAGATAACCCTTGGCAGCGCTTAGAGCTTCCCTGTGTTACATAATGCGTCATTTAGGTTGCTCTACCTGTCTGTGGTGGCCCGAGTGAAGTTTCAATAATAATGATAATACAACTCTTGCGAATTGAAGCCAATAGCTCCCGATTTTTGATTAAGCTTGGACCGCATACTTACGTCTGATTCGATTTGCATTCAAATCTTGTGTAGCATTTCAAGTGTAGCCCTTATAGGGGTACTGTGTGGGGTGCAATTAGTCAAATCCAAAAAAAAAAAAAATGGGCTACCAATGTGGCAACATCGTACACAAGTGGCGCTAAAATGACGAAAGAGTGCATGATGTTACTTTTAACTTTCTTCAAGTGCTTAATCTCTTTACTGAATGTTTATTTTAAGTTACGCATTCTAATGTTTCGAATATTTATTTTTTGAAATATGTTTAAATACCTTAGAAATTGGATGTACTTTGACCAAGTAAAATCGTAGCAATTTCCACTACCATAAGTACGATACGACTAGATTGCCTGTGAAAAATATTTCTGGGTTGCCTGTGAAAAATATTTCTGGGTAGTCAGAGAAGAGCAACACACACTGATGTATTTATTAGTTCAGGGCCCATATCTCTTGAATTGAAATCCATTTGCAGGTATTCAGAACACTTCGGAACCCAGTCAAGAACAGTTCCTTCTGATCGGCAAGAGCCTGACGGAGGCGTTCAGCGACATCGGTTTCGCTTACGTAACCAACCACGGCGTTCCGCAGGAGACCGTGAGTTCCGAGCAGTACGCAGATCGTGTGCGTGTGAGCGGCGTTCAAGTTGGTGCGCCGCGCTGCTCGCTGTATCGCTGATTAAGTTAGGTTAGGCTAGGTTAGGTTGGGTAAGATTAGGTTAGGTAACGTTAGGTAAGGTTAGAAGGTTAGGTAAGGAGGTTAGGTAAGATTAGGTTAGGTTAGGTTAGGTTAGCCTAGGTAATGTTTATTTTAGTGGTGGCGCGCTCAGCAAAGCTTACTTTAACGCGCAATCGTCGTGAACGACGATAGTGCTTCCGGGCACCCAGGGCATAAGAGGTTTTTGGAAGTAAACCAAGCAAACGATAGTTAAGTGTATTGTAGAAAAAAAAATGCATCCGGCATTAAGCTATCACGTAGTCGATGGCAGCCAGAACATAAAGTAGATACCAATACACACGTATTTGATTACTATTTTCAATTATAATTACAATACCTCTATAAAATATCTAAACGTCATGGGTTAGATAATCATTCAGTGTAATGAGAGATGGAAAGAAGGGGCCTAAAATTTTGATCTCTATCTCAGCATTCGGGGATGTGACAGTTCATATTCTTGCACCACCCTGGTACCAGCAGCTGTTCCATGTTCTGAGGAGTGTTTATCACCGCAAACGAAGTGAGAACAGTGGTATTATTGTAGTCTTCTACGAGTCTATACATATAGGTACATATACATATATGTTTGTGTCTCTGCAAGATAATTGTGTGTATGTATTTCCACTCGAAAACTTCTAGTAGTGATTGATCTATCACCACAATCGCTTACTTGCAGGGTGTCCGGTGGGGTTGACTTATAGGCGTGAAAAATTCCAAAACTGCTGACTCGGCTCTTTAAGTCCGTCCCCTCCCCCCGCATCGCGGGTGATGGTGTTATGCTTGTAGACTTCCTAATTTCTCCTGCTTTTGGTGATCTGGTATTAGCCTTGTAAAAGATAAAAACAGGAATAGGAAATGTAAATCCAGTTGAAGGTATGTCAATAATGTCATGATGTCATGGCGTAATTATCAAGCCTTGAATCATGTCATTTAGTGTCATTTACTCACGGTTTTGATCGTATTGTTCGAAGGATGTTCGAAATATGCCATTCAATATTATTCTTAGATAATGACAAACGAGAGAAATTTGAAAGCTACAATTTCTCAGTAAAATTATGAACATTAGAGTTTTGAATAAACTGCGTTTCCTCTACTTTTCAGCTTTCGTCCATTTCAGATACAGCGAGCCTTTCGCAGCACCGGAGAGTTCTTCGAACTTCCCGAAGAAAAAAAGAACGCGTACGCGAAGGAAGAGATCCACGGCTTTGTGGCCGTAAACAGAGAAAAGTGAGTAGAACCGTCAATCTTCATCGATAGGATACCCTTGACCCTGAATTGTTATATGAATAATTTGACTCAAACTTAGGGTACTGGACTGCTCGTTCTGCTACTGAACTATACAATGAGTGTTATTACATTTGTTTAGTTCAGCATGCTCTGCTTCACATTTCTCATGAGTTGCAGCTGGCTTTTGATGGGGGTCATGAGGCAAGGTTGGTGGTACAGCTTGACTTTAGTGCTGCTTTTTCTCGTGTGAATCACCTTGGCTGCTCCATAAGCTGAGATTAATGGGTATTGGTGGTTCAGTTCTCGCGGTAATTAGTCAATTTTTATCTGACAGACGTCAATGTATAGTTGTTGATGGGAAGAGGAGTGAGTTTTTGG
>LQNS02278176.1:5816307-5826352 GCA_001587735.2 Parhyale hawaiensis | reverse complement strand
ACGAACCAATAGGCCCATTCCCAAAGAGACACCGGAACATACGCCCCGGCACTCTATGAGCTATTGCCATTATGTTAGTAGGATATAGAGGACAGGAGAAAAGAGAGAGAGAGAAAAAAGAGGGGGGAGGGGGAAGAAGAGTCCCTGCCCAAGGAACGATCTTGAATGCACGCAAGCACGTTCAAGAGCCGCTGACATGCGGAGCTTAGTTCCCTTAAAGGTTCTCGGAACTTGTAAATCCATTCTCGTGTCTAACTTTCTTACCTGATCTTTCGTTTAAGTTGTTCGGCTTTCGAAATTAAACCTTGTTTACGCCCTATTACTAACCAGCATAACCGCATCATGGTTGCGCCTGAAGCATGAACTATGATATTTGTGGGATGTTTGACCCCTAGAGTATTATATTGATAGCGGCGAGTGAAGGATGACAGTTTCCTTTTCCGACGTTTTTAACCCTGCAATGTGTCCTTCATAAGAGCTTCATGACCACGGGTATGAACTATACGAAGAGGGTCGTAGTGGATAATTTTCGTCATTTTGAATGCCAATTCACTAGAGCACCCATGTGACGCAAACTACTGTACAAAGAGAATCTTTCTTACCGTTCATGTTAAATGACTCAAGGACCGCAGCTGCAATATGGCCTCTAGCTGGCGCTTGTTGCATAGGCTACTACACCAAATACAGGATGTTGCAACATCCTTTTCAAGCGTAATGAAATTTGTGCTGCATAGGTGATATTGTGGGTGTCCACTCTCAAATCCGCGGACCCTCGAGCAATCCTTAGAGGGTTTCAGTGCCTCGTCAGTGCCTCATTAGTGCCTCGTCAGTGCCTCATTAGTGCCTTGTCAGTGCCTCTCAGTGCCTCGTCAGTGCCTCTCAGTGAATCGTCAGCGGCGCTTAGTGCCTCGTCAGTGACTTCGGGTTTAGTGCCGCTGGAAATTCTGTTGTTATTATTTTTAATTTTAATGTCAGCTGTTTATGAAACAAGCATTCTTGCTTACTAAGTAAATGAGCTTACAAGTAACATTTTAGTTTCCTCTTATACCTTTTCTTTTGATTAATCAATCCTGTGATGAGCAGAGTATCTGCTGAATCTACAGAAAAAGGAGATTCTTACTCCATCCCTAAATTACAATCGCTCGGGCTTTGCGTAAAAAAATCCTCCATGGAATGAGCAATTACTCGTACCACTGGATATGGACGTCTATTCTCTCATGCCCACTTCGTCTTCTCTATTTATGATAATTCTAGTCCTAAGCTCCTGCTGCTGTGCCTCTTCTTTCTCAGTATTCTATGTAGTTGTGCCCATGCAAGAGTTCCTCATTATCATTTATATGGAACATGTCCCGGTACTAATATTGTCCACAAGAATGGACACTACTGTCAATGAATCCCCAGGTCACTGCTCACGACAGCTCAAATGGGGAAAGTTTCATGTGTGCCGAAAAGAGGTTTCCGTGACAGTGACTGCAGCTCCTCGTGTTTCAACAATGAGCTAAAGCTAGAGCACTCTGAGAGTGCATACCTCCGCCAAGTAAGGCAGCCGTAACGAATATTTAAATCGGCTCTGAAACCATGATTTTCTTTATGTCAACACTAAAATCTGATCACTTGTGCTTTCTGGTAATGTTAACAGTGTCCGTAATCTTTTTGAAGATACGTTCTTAACGTTTTGAGTTATGCTGCTAACAAACATTTTAACATACAAAAGTCAAACACACAAACGGACAAACCGATCATCAGTAAAATTTAATCAATTATGTCTTTTAATATGAATGACAATTCCTGAAAATTTATAAAAAAAAGATCCATCTATAATTTTTGAATTATTGCGCTAACAAACATTTTAAAACACATTATTCAAACACACAAACGGACCTAACGATCATCACAAAAATTTAATCAATTATGTCTTTAAACATTACTAACAGTTCCTGTAAGTTTCATAAAGATCCATGATAATTTTTGAGTTATTGCGCTAACAGCCATAAAATAAAACACATCGACAAACAAACGAACAAACAAGCAGATCATCACAAAAATTTGATCATTTACTCTATGTAATAAAAGCAACAACTCATTCAAGTTTCATGAAAATCTGTCCATTACTTTTTAAGTTAGGGCGCTAACAAAAAATATGCAGAGAGACAAACAAACAAGCGAACGGATAGATAAATCTTCACCAAAAGTTAATCATCTGTTCCTCTTAACAATCCCTGTAAATTTCGTGAAAATCGGTTCATAACTTTTTGAGTTGTCTCGATGACAGACAGACAAAGAGACAGAATACAGAGAGGCAGAAAGACAAAGCCGACGAAAACATAACCTCTTTGGCGGAGGTAATAAACGTATTTACGAACACAAACTCATTCAATATAAGAGATTAGATAAGAGATATTTAAACTTGACTTTTGGCTCCTACTGTGGTTCAAAAACTGCATTGACGGATAAGATTTTAGACAAAATTTTGGATCGTGCAATTAGGGGTGAGCACGATCGCAAAAGTTACTCTTCCAAACAATTCCCACCCCCCCGATTACGTCGAGGTCGATGAGACTCATACAAGGTTAAAGCACGCGGAGCTCGCAAGCTGCAGAGTGCCATAGAAATGAGCTTGTGACGTCATAAAATCGTAGTACGTTAATTAATTAGTAGCTATTTTCAAGTGTTCATTCATAATTATGATTTCATTTGGGCCTTCAGAGTGTCTTACAATCTTTATAATTGCACAAAAATATGTATTAAAGCATCTATGTTTGACCTTTTTTTTAGCTCTCTGAAGGATAAAATCTTGAAAGATTGTTAGGTATAAGGCTTATAAAAGAGCAAATGAATTCAACCTGCCAAATACCCGCACGTGTCAGAAGCAATTTTGTAGTCAAACTATTCATCTTTAAAATTCAATAAATCAAGTGAATTTTATCGAGAGTAATATGGCATTTTGGAGATGGAATCATTTGGTTGAAAACCTTCATGTTTTTCAATTGTTCATATATTTTACAGGTAAATTTATACATCGACCTGCTATTCTCTAAAATTGCAAGCCGCTACAATAAAAAAATATTCAGAGGCGTATCATTAAACGAAGGGATAGAAGAACTTTCTACCAAGGTCTGATAGGTTTATTACATCCACATATACATACATTACAATACCGAAAACTTTGGAACAACAATACACATACAGTAATATATCTGCATAACCATAGAAAAATTATGAAACTTTTTGGGCAACCAGTAGTAATTATACTAGTACAATTCCATGACGTAATCCTTATACCGCTTTTTAAAAGCGTTATTAGATAGTGGATCTAATAAGTACGATGGTATTCTATTAACAAGAGACGCCGTTTGGAAAATAGTTGACAGTTTCTTTACATCAACACGCACATTTGGAAGATTGAGCATGGAGCGTCTCCTCTCGTAGTTTTGTTTGGGAATGAGTGAGCCGTAATATTGTTGAAAGACATGAGGATGGTTATGTATGAGTGAACGGAAAAATGCAGGCAATGAATAGTTATACACATCTTGAAATTGAAACATTTGTAATTCGCGGTACATATCACTACGAAGCATCAACGGTATGTTATATCTGTCACGTTTAACACGAAGTATTCGCCTTGGTATTTTATTCTGTACAATTTCTAAATTACGTATGTAACATTTAGGGCTGCGTCCCATATTATGATATTTTGAATCAACAAGGAATAAGCTAGAGCATAAAAAATTTGTTTCAACGAATCACGATTGACATAATTAGACACTACGTAGATAAAACCACGAACTCTACTTAGCTTTCAATTTGTATTGAAAACATTGAAGAATCAGAGAAACAAATTACTTTCCCTCTGCCGAGGTAATACTACAGCAAAAGTCTATCTATAACACGCAAAAGTCAAACACTTGCTCGGTAATCTTGAGTCAGGGTTCTCGGAGGGCGGACGGTCCCGTATAGCTCTCGCGGGCCGTCCGGCTTGCGTGAATCGGGCTCCTCTGACGGGCCGGGGCAATATGATGCCTATGCGGGCGATCCCGGTAATATGCACGGGCCGTCTGTCTTATGCTAAGCGGCCTGTAGCTGAAGGCTGTAGGGGCTAGCTGCATTGGCTAGTGTGGGGATCCCTCCTGAGACGCCAGACTATGGCAGATCCTTCAAAGATCGAGGGTGCAGCCGTCGCCGTGTGGTTCCGCTAAGGCTTTAGCGGAGGGATCCTAGGTAGACCTGGGAGTGTTCTCTTCGCCGTGTCTAGACCGTTAAGGCTAACCAGTTCGTGTTCTTGGTCGTGTGCCAGACTGCGAGAGCGGTCTTCCTGACAGGTTACCCACTCAGGCGTAACCTGTCCTTCGAGAAAAACGTAGCAAAAGGTTTAAGCAAAAACAAAGTTATTTGCAGTCTAATTAGGGCGGATCGCCGCCGCGGAGGAGGCCTGTCACTGTCGGTCATCTACTTTGTCTCCTACGAAGATGTTGACACCACTCGTTTGTTCCCAGGTGATATCACCGCATCGTGCAATAACAGGATACTTAAGTGTTAATGTCAGACCCGGAATACGTAGGTTTAGGACTTTTGGCAGCATTCGGTGTTCAGATGCTGTTGCAGGGCTGTCGGCCCTAATCTTACTGGGGATTAATAATAATATGCTTTATTAGGTTCACGTAGGGGCATGGTACACAGGAAACAGCTTACTACTAAAGCTACATTACATGCTAGGATCAGGTAATACCATCATTAACAAACCACACTGCATTGCGGCCCTTTGTTTGGCCCCTGTTTGGAAATAGTATGCGCTGCCATCGGCTATACATGTTAGACAATTTGTATCCAGGACTGTTACGGATCATCTTGAGTAAGACAAGATTAGATTTTTCTGTCCTGAGCTGGAGACTCAGCGCGCATTTTCTTGCCCTGACTTTGAGACAATCAGTATACTTTTGAGCAAAAATGATACTTGCACAAGTTGACCTCGGCACATTCATCAGGCGCCGAATTTTTCATTATAGGCAACACGTAGGCATCCAATCGATTTCTGTTTAAAGTTCGACCAAATCGAGTTACAGTTCAGGAGACAGTTGTAGCTCCGAAACTACTGGCATTTAAGGTCATCCGAGCAGTGACAAAATTTTCTGATTAGCATGTTGCAGACTGCATCAGCTTCCGCGTTTCTTTCTGTATATCCTGGTTATCACGAAAATCGTTGGTGATTTTATTACCCTGGTAAGAGGAGCGGTCGACGTAAGTGAAATCGACGCCATTAAGTTGAGTGACAACATCGGAGGCAGGTTACTTCTTCTAGGTTTTGTGTACATACAAATAGTTTTAATAGTATTATATTCAATACACAATTTGCTGGCTTCGCTCTCGCAAATTGAGACCAGCTTTTGCAGCCCATTAGAATGGGGAAAAGCAAGGACCATATCATCAGCAGAACTGAGCGCATTTACTGCGTGACCATTAATGTGGCACCCCACTCCAGCTGTGTTCAGATGGGTGTGGATGCTATCAATAAAAATATTAAAGAGAATTGGAGAGAGTAAGCCCCTCGTCGTTTGCCATTAGTCATGACAAACGCTGATGATGTTGCCGCTCCCCATTTCACATAGCATTTCTGAGTTTTAAACCAGTATTTTAGCACCTCAACAATATAAGGAGATAGTTGTTTCTCAAGCATACACTTGAATAGAGAGAAATGGTGAACTCGGTTAAAAAAAAGCCGTAGCATCGAGAAAGCACAAGTACACGGGAGATCCACTGTCAAAGAAATGATTTATGAACTGTTTGCGAGTGAATATAGCCATATCCATTCCATGTTTGACTTTAAAGCCAAATTATTGATTGTCTACAGTCATCATTACGGTGATATTCGTCTCTCAAACATTAGCTCTGTCACTTTCGAGAGAGATATTGCCACTGCGACAGGGCGATTATTGCTCTTGTTTGTCACACATTTTGCTTTGTTTTTTACAATTGGTGTTATTATGACCCTCTGGGAGGAATCCCAAAGTAAAGTAACCGGTGTGTAGAATTGAAAGGAGTGTTACTAGTCTTGGGGGCTATATTTATAGGCCTCAGCTGAGATACAGTCAGCGCCGGATGCTTTGTTATTCTTCAATCTTCTCAGCGCCTGACAAACCTCATCTTCAAATACGGCGCATTGTTCGTTAGAGGGAGCCAGATTATCAAGAATGCCATCAACGTAACTTTTATGATGATCATCGGCAAAGCAGTTCACAATTTCAGCATAATGGGTTTTCTAAAATTTCGCAATGTTACATTCCCCAGTGATTTCATTCACTGACTGTGAAACGGTGTGGACTTTAGGTTAAAGACTTTTTATTTCTTTCCAAAAATCATTGGATCTACATATTTTGCGTCAGGTTGCTTGACAGCTTTTGCGCTCTAATCTCATTTTCACGTCTACGCACTTGCTTGAGCGCCACACGACACAGATTGTGTAGCCTATTGTTTTCCTGTCATATATGACCTGTGCGCGGCCTACAGTACCTGCGTCCCTCGACGAGTAATACGCCAGTCTGTTGGCTGTGTGGAGTTCACGGACACAGTCATTCCATCCCGGGACATTTGCCTTTTTTTGCGTCGTGTACCAAATATACGACTTCCAGATTCAAGAATGGCACCTTGTATGTCCAACAAGAGTTGGCATAGCCCCACTTCAGAAGCTGTATCAATTTCATTGACAGTGTCCTCCAGGTAATTAATTATTCAAGCAATCCTCATATCACTAAACCGCCGTTTAATTTGTTCACCATTGTCACGCCTTTGTTGTACCTGTACTGGAATTTTACGTAAACTAAACTTACAGTAAATAGGAACACAATGGGAGAAAGACTCCTTATTACGAAACGGTATGACCTTAAGATCGGTCTTAAACCATTGCATGGGTTTGATTGGCTTTACACTTTTTTTTATTATAGGAGAAGTCTCACGACTGTAGCAGCTGTTGAACTAACGCACTCTGTAATTCAAAATCTTATCATTGCATGCATTGCTGCGGCAGAATCTAGTGGGAATGAGATAAGGTTAGTTAAAAGGTTTGCTAGCTCAGCGATTGTAAGCCAAATCGCGTGAGTCGTTAGTGACGGCGGTTGGAGAACTCACATATGGGAATTCTGCACGAGCATCTCAAACCCTACACGGCTCGGCCGAACGAATTCGCCCAGCCGCGCTGCCCCGGGCAAGTGACGAAACACGAATAGATATGAAGACAGAAGAAAGAAACACTCGTGCGGATGGTCCCTTCCGTGACCCTCCGCACGGGCGAAGGCTGGAGTCCCGCGGAATAGGTCGGCCACCTCGATTGGCGGCTGACCTAGCGGAACAGAAGGGGAAACATAGAGAACCTACCTAACCTAACAAACTAACCTTCTGAGCAGGACCTACGGCCAGCTGCAAAATACCTTGCGGAGAAAGCACTCGCGACAGCCGTTGGGTTTGTGAGGCCCATATATATTGTGGCAGGGAAAGGGCCCGCCAGATTATACCAATATACCCCTGAGAACTCTCCTAGGGAGCAATGGGTGCCAGTTGAGTCTGTAGCCTACCTCAGATTTACATTATAATCCATGTGCCTATAAAGGCATGTTCGAGTGGGACATCACTGTAGAATATTTAAGTGCACCTACCTTAACTTTCCAGACAGATTTGAGCGTGTCCGAAGTGAACGGCTTTTGGAAGTAAAGTTGTAAAATCTTAGCCTAAACTGGGATGTCCCAAGCAGACTCTGTCCTACAGTCCTTTAAACTAGCATTTAAAAGTTAAGTATCCTTAAATGTTAAACTTACGGATTTGTCATTAACAAGCGTCAACGAAGTCGTTCCCTAAGATAGGTTAGAAGGGTGAAGCTGGCTCTACTAATTTTTTGCTAGTTGTTTATGATGCGTCAAACACAACAGGGATGATGCAACCTAAACAGAAAACAACACTGAACCGCTTGAGTCAGTGAGAGTGACGTAGTGGAGGGTAGGTTTTTATTACATATTTAGGGATCCATGGCTTGGTTCTGCGAAATATACTCAAGTTATCCCTAAAATGATGAAGTTTTCTTCTACTACTTTCAAGGAAAATGACTGCTAAATTTTTTTTAAGTCATTGTTGTAGGCGGTAAAAATTGCAAAAATTCTCAATTTTGTTTTAACGTTAATTCACCGAAAAAAGTTGTTTCTATGCCACCAGTGTTGTTTAACTTAGGGTAAAGTCAAGTGCATTACGCTTAAAAAACTCAAACTACCTATAGAGCAGAATTGAGTTCTCGACCCAAGCCGGGTACGTATAAGGCCTTAAACTCAAGTCGAAGTGGCAAAAAGAACGGTCAGAATTGACTGTCTACTCGATTTAAGCTAAGCTCATTGAGTTCATATACCAATCGAACTCGCCTTGAGTCAAGTTAGGCATATAATCAAGCTGAACCGAGCCTATCCTATGCTTAACTAACTTCACCTACACGTAAACTAACCTATCTTATTCTAATCAAAGGCATATTTACTCTTAGGTTAGCCTCATACTATACAGGGACCAAAATAATTCAAGTTTGGTTGGTGCACGTACATTACATAATCCGTCGAGCGTCTATGCGATGTTAGCGGGTACGCGCGTCATGATAATATTACAGAGTGCAGACTACGCGCGTCATGATAATATTACAGAGTACAGACTACGCGAGTCATGATAATATTACAGAGTACAGACTACGCGAGTCATGATAATATTACAGAGTGCAGACTACCCGAGTCATGATAATATTGCAGAGTACAGACTACGCGAGTCATGATAATATTACAGAGCACAGACTACGCGAGTCATGATAATATTACAGAGTACAGACTACGCGAGTCATGATAATATTACAGAGTACAGACTACCCGAGTCATGATAATATTGCAGAGTACAGACTACGCGAGTCATGATAATATTACAGAGTACAGACTACGCGAGTCATGATAATATTACAGAGTACAGACTACGCGAGTCATGATAATATTACAGAGTGCAGACTACCCGAGTCATGATAATATTACAGAGTACAGACTACGCGAGTCATGATAATATTACAGAGTACAGACTACGCGCGTCATGATAATATTAGTCTCATGTCTGATGCGCTCAGTACTATTAATTACAGAGTACAGACTACGCGAGTCATGATAATATTACAGAGTACAGACTACGCGAGTCATGATAATATTACAGAGTACAGACTACGCGAGTCATGATAAAATTACAGAGTGCAGACTACGCGCGTCATGATAATATTACAGAGTACAGACTACGCGAGTCATGATAATATTACAGAGCACAGACTACGCGAGTCATGATAATATTACAGAGTGCAGACTACCCGAGTCATGATAATATTACAGAGTACAGACTACGCGAGTCATGATAATATTACAGAGTACAGACTACGCAAGTCATGATAATATTACAGAGTAAAGACTACGCGAGTCATGATAATATTACAGAGTACTGACTACGCGAGTCATGATAATATTACAGAGTGCAGACTACCTGAGTCATGATAATATTACAGAGTACAGACATTCACACTTTCAGTCTACGCCGATAACGCAGTGAAGCACAGGATAAGCAGGCGGAGTGCCTTCAGTCTCAAGGAGTTTATCTAAGCTCCTTGTTCAGTATCGTAGTGAACACAAGGAAGGAAGTTTGTGTAGTGTTGTATGGTTGTGCTGATGTTGGTGCGCACTAGTGTGGCATTGAGATACGTGCAGTCCTGTGTTTGTGTTCCAATTCGTCAGTTGAGTAAATAAACGCGACCGCATTCAGACATGGCGCTTCCAAATAATGACATAACGTACACGTGTCTGCAAACATTGAAAACTGGTGAGGTTGTCGAAGTTGAAAGGGTACGAGTAGGCTCCAGCCAAGGCCACCTAGAAAACAAGGCCGCACGCGTGGGCGGAGCTTATCGAGTGACGTCATCACGCAGGGGGCATTGCACGGTTTCTTTGGCTGGGCTGTTATTATCCTATAGAGTAATTTCATTCCTAGTTTCCGCAACCACGGCGAT
>LQNS02278176.1:5786622-5805901 GCA_001587735.2 Parhyale hawaiensis | reverse complement strand
CTATAGAATGAGAGAATAAAAGCAGCACTGCAATCGTGAATCGCTGGACACAACCGTATTTCAAACAATGCGCGCGCAGTCAAACCCTTCTATGTGACGTCACAGATGGCTGTGTGCGGCCTTGTTTTCTAGGTGGCCTTGCTCCAGCTCGACTGTCCACCTTTTGGTTGCACTGTTCATTAATTGGAAGCCGACGTTTACAACGCATCCCCAGCTCTGTTATGAAAGGTGTTGTCAAGGACAAAGACTAAAAAGTTACGATTAAAGCAAATTATAAACTTATTCCCTTACGGCTGCAGATTGTAAGGCGTTCAAGTTGATATTATTGGAGAAGTGAGCCTCGCCTTGGAAACTGCTGGTGATCAGTTCGGCTTTAATCGATGCACGGTACAGAGATGACAATTTCACACATATAGGAGCAAAAGAAAAAACATTATCTCTCGAAAAAGATCATGCGTGCATGCTTAATTTTACGATGTGACAAGAGCATTTCATTGTGTGAATTAATGGCAGGGTTGCGGAGTCAGATGAGTCAAGGTCCGACTCCGACTTCTGGCCTTTCAGAATTTTCGACTCCGACTCCTGGCCCTCAAGATTATCCGCCTCCGACTTCCGACTCCTATTCCTTGGTCCAACAAGTAGATATTTGATGCAAACATTAAACATGTCCAAATAATTTTTGCTAGTATATACACATATAAAGTTGAAGATGCTAGGTGTATTGTATATATACAATGATATTTTGTATCATTTGGGACATTAAATTGAGGACATGAGGACATTAAAACTTGGGTAAAACTTTTGCACCTGGTACATTACGTGAGGGGGCTAAGGGGGGAGGGGGCAAATACTCAATTTTCTACCGATTTTTCTGACATTTTCAAAGTATATGCATTTTTAAAAAAGAAACAGGTTTTGCTTAGACAATTTTTTATTTAGTCCTTAGTTTTTGAGATTATGGAAATATATGTAAATATATACCTATGCATTTTCTCTAAATTTCAAAAGAATAGAACTCAATGAGTTTTCATGCTACAATAAAAACAATGACAGTTTTGGAATCCTTGAAACATTCTTAACAAAGCTACCGAGCTGGCCTCTCCATTTCGTATTCTGTCCGATCACTACCTAACTAATATATGGGGGAAGAAATCGGTTTTGAACAGTGTTGAAGAAAAAATAGTACAAAAATGGAAAATCCTGCTGTATAGTTTTGTTAGGAATGTTTCAAGGATTCCAAAACGGTCATTGCTTTTATTCCAGCATGAAAACTCATTGAGTTCTATTCCTTTGAAACTTAGAAAAACATCCATATAGCTATATTTATATATATTTCCCATAATCTAAAAAATTGGGGCCTAAATCAAACAATTTGTATGAGCAAAATGTGTTTCTTTTTAAAAATACATACACTATGCAAACTTCAGAACAATTGGTCGAAAATTGATCATTTTGCCAACCCCCATGCCCCCCCTCCCATAATGTACCAGGTGCGAAAGTTCTACCCAACATTTTCTCAATGGTTTCATCATATGGAATAGGAAAATACATGGTAGCTATAGCTGTAAAAGAGAAATGTACAAAAAAAAAATCAACATTAACAGAAAAAAAATTAAACTTGTGACTGAAAATTCAGAATTGAATGATATTTGTTTCTAAATGGGATTCCGGAGTCGGGCTAAAAATTGCGACTCCGACTCCTACAGCAAGTGAGATTCCAACTCCGACTCCCCCTCAAATACTCCGATTCCGGCCAACTCCGGCTCTGACTCAGACTCCGCAACCCTGATTAATAGGCTTTTTTAAAATCCCCCTGCCCTTTTTCAGACGTAAGTAAACGTTTAGTTGTTCAACCTCACTTCGACTGGGCATTGACTTCAGAAGTTAAGCTCATGCAAAGCTATAGCTATATCAACAGAAGGTGTAATGACAGAGGTGTCATTATATGTTGATCATTATTATCGTATTTTGATGCTGATAAAAGCCCTTCTTTTTGATTAAAGAAACTTCAAAAAAGTGTGCAGAAATTTGTGAAGTTAGAGGTACGATATGGAAAACGCTGTTTAGATTTGAGAGGAGAGGGGAGAGAGAAAATTCATGAGGATATCTAGCAGTACGGCCAGTAGCAATAGAAATAAGATGCTGTAATAAAAATTACTTGTAAGATAAAGCAAGGAAAAAAAATAATTTACCATCGTTTTTATAGACGACCGTATTTAAGAGGTCATTTCATTAGTCGCAAAAGAGGAATCCTCACAATGTCGAAGGACCATCGCATCCCTATCATCGATCTGCAAACGCTATGTGAGTCAAGCACTCTATTGCGCCAAGGATTATGCGACTAACGTTAGTCTCATAATCCTTGCTATTACGCTACTCTTTCTTAGCGATGGAGCTCCTGGAAGATTTATGGAAACGATAGTACAGTACTACTCGTCGTTTTCGAAGATATGAAAGACTAGTTGAAATACTTGTAGTTGAAAAAAATGACCAGTGTAGGGCTAATCTTACAATTATTCTCAAAAGAATAGCATAAAATCCATTGGTCAAATAGATTACAAACTGTTAAATTTCTCTGGTAATTTTTTTTTTTGTCTATTATTTGGCGCTCTTTTCCAACCAATTACAGGCACCCAACCATTCTTCTAACCAATAACAGACTCTCAGCCATTTGCACAGCCAATCAGTGAATCAGCCAGTTTTCAGCCGAACTGGTCAGTTCTGTCGGTGTTTCCTGCCCTGGTCTTCGGTTTGAAATTCATTGCCAGCATCAGCTTTTGGTCGTGTCGGCCTGCAGGTGTTTAGGTCAGCTGTTAATGGCTTTCTGGTGGATTGTCATTAGTAGCGTTTCGAGCGATCCTGTGTTACATAAAGCTTCATTTAGGTTGCACTACCTGTCTGTGGTGGCCCGCGCGTGAAGTTTCAATAATAATGCTAATACTTAGGCTACAACATTTGTAAAATTAAGCAAGTAGCTCCCGATTTTTAATCAAGCCTGATACTGTGCTAGATACCTACGTCTGATGCAATTTACATTCATATTAACTATAGCATGGAAGTGTAGTGCCCTTATAGTATTGTGTGGGGTGCAATTAGTCAAGTACGCAAATAATCAGGCAACCGATTTTGCAACAATGTGCACCAATAAGTGGTGCTAAAATGACCAATGAGTGAAGCTGTTCCCAACTTTTCAAGTGCTGAATCTCTTAACTGAATGTTTATTTTAGATTAAGCATTCCAATGTTTCCAGTATTTAATTTTTTTGAAATATGCTTAAATACCTTAGAAATTGGATGTACTTTAATAAAGTAAAATGATAGCAATTTCCACTACCATAACTTCCATACCACTAGATAGCATGCGAGAAATATTTCTGGATAGTCAGAAAGGAGCAACACACACTGACGTATTTACAGGGTCCATATCTCTTGAGTTGAACTTCATGTGCAGGTATTCAGAACACTTCGGAACCCAGTCGAGAACAGTTCCTTCTGATCGGCAAGAGCCTGACGGAGGCGTTCAGCGACATCGGCTTCGCTTACGTAACCAACCACGGCGTCCCGCAGGAGACGGTGAGTTAATGGCTCTCAGAGTATTACAGCCTTGCCACTTAAGCCACGCAAATGATAATTATGTGTATATAAAAGAAGGGTATGAGCATCAAGCTATCACGTAGTCTGTGGCAGCAAGAGCATAAGAGTGGTAACCCATACACATGTTTGTGAATATGTTCATGCATGTTTGCAACAATTATATTACCGCCGTAGGTTAAATAACCGTATACCTAACGTATTGAGAGATTGAAAGGTGACCAAACTTTTGATCACTATTTCAGCAAACGTGGACGTGACAGTTTATATTCTTGTACCACCTTGGTACCAGGACCTACCACCCTTGTACCAGGACCTACCACCCTGGTACCAGGACTTACCACCCTGATACCAGGATCTACCACCCTGGTACCAGGACCTACCACCCTGGTACCAGGACCTACCACCCTGGTAGCAGGACCTACCACCCTGATACCAGGACATACCACCCTGGTACCAGGACCTACCACCTTGATACCAGGACCTACCACCCTGGTACCAGGACCTACCACCCTGACACCAGGACCTACCACCCCGGCACCAGGACCTACCACCCTGATACCAGGACCCACCACCTTGGTACCAGGACCTACCACCCCGGTACCAGGACCTACCACCCTTATACCAGGACCTACTACCCTGGTACCAGGACCTACCACCCTGGTACCAGGACATACCACCCTGGTACCAGGACCTACCACCCTGATACCAGGACCTACCACCCTGGTATCAGGACCTACCACCCTGGTTCCAGGACCTACCACCCTGGTACCAGGACCTACCACCCTGGTACCAGGACCTACCACCCTGATACCAGGACCTACCACCCTGATAACAGGACCTACCACCCTGACACCAGGACCTACCACCCCGGCACCAGGACCTACCACCCTGGTATTAGGACCTACCACCCTGGTACCAGGACCTACCACCCTGGTACCAGGTCCTACCACCCTGATACCAGGACCTACCACCCTGGTACCAGGACCTACCACTCTGGTACCAGTACTTGTTCTATATTTTGAGAAGTTTTCATTAGGAGCAAACGAAGAGAGAGCTAGAGGTGGTAATGTTCTTGTATTGTATGTGTCTCTATCTACATGCATTCTCGTTTATATATATTCAGTATATTTCTGTGTGTGTATTTCCACCTAGAAACTTTCAGAATTTATTCAGTTATCACCACAATCACTTGCAGGCAGTCAGATGGGTAGACCTAGGCGTGAAATATGCCAAAACTGCTGACTCGGCACTTCCAGCAACATCGAGTGAATATTTAGTCTCAGTAGTTGAATAAAAAATAATGATCTCATATTTTCTCTTTTAAAGACTGAGTTAGGAGTATTGTAGGTCAAAATGGCAGAACGAACAAAGAGAAACTATGTTCATGAGAAAAATTTAACTCGCGTCTCCACTGTTTTTTCCAGATATTGATTTTCTCTAAAATCGTATACCAGAACTACTTTTGTTTTTAAAGACTATAAGGAAATTAATTTTTTATTGAGCTCATTAACTTCTGAATTAAGTAAAGGTCAATGATCTGCAAGAATAGCGCTGTGTGAAACTTGAACAAAAAAAATATTTCACCGGCTGTCAAACAGAGTACGCTTTCAACTTGCGCTTATGATCAGAATGTGAAGGTCACGTCGCCATGACCGTACAACCCACCAGGAAACTCACGTGCATTGGTTCATGCTACAGTTCGTGCTATAGGGCTCAGAGGAGTGTACGGTTGCAGTCTACCACAGATTGTCAAAGCATTAATGGTATAACTACCGCAAAGCTCATATGACAACTGCCCCCCCCCCCCTCCCAACCGCAAGGTTAGTACTTGCCAGTGACTACGTGAGATAGAAATACTGACTACGCATTTCCCGAGCAACAAAATTTTCTTGCCTGCTTTGGGACAGAACGTTCGAGCTCGTGACACCGAGCGAGGCGACAGCTCTAACCGCTGAAGCACTGGAAGTGTGCAATAATACGGCAATACTGCATATGGGAATGTGCGGCCACGGCTGTACAGAAGGTTACAACCTCATTATTACCGTAATATGGCACACACTTCCTCTGGCTCAGTGGTAAGAGTTGTTATAGACGTGTCCGTTATTTCCTCATAAGGAATATTCCTGGTTGGACTTAGTAACTTATGAGTTTCATGTGCTACGATGCTGTGAGGTGAAAGAAATATTTCGACAACTTAAACTTTTATATTGTAACCTTTGAAAACACATATGTAGGCAATTTATTTAAATTACTTTATTAGCATTACCAAACATTATTGAAGATAAAAAAATAAAATGTTATCCAGCAAATATGAACAAAATATATGTAATTTGAAGCGTAGGCAAGGAAACAAGTATATTGACGCTTCATTAATTATAATTGGCCTTTGTAATTTCTGGGGTTTTCAACTCTAGAATATTCTACTTATCATGTGGATTTTCCATAGGGAGGCGGACGTATGGTGATCTGACGATTTGTGCATCAATCATAACCATAAATTAGACGTAACTCTGAAACGACTGCAAGAGTTGCCTAAGGAAAGGGAGCGTATAATTTTACACATACACAAGTAGCAGTTGTAGTATTTTAAGAGCTTAAATTAGTCGTTCCGGTTGGCACTGTCGTCGTCATGGTAAAGAAATGGCAGTTTCCGACCACCGGAAATTTTTTTTAGTTTTGGCGCATCCCGTGCATGGTAACGAACTTCAAAAAGACCTTTGTACTAGTTACTCATCTTTCTAATGGAACATATGTAATGAACTTCATTGTTAGAAATTTCATTCACGATCTGCTGCAAAAATCTGTTTTACCGAAAAAAAAGAAGAAGAAAAAAACTAATTCGATGCCTGGCTGCCTCCAATTTGAGGTGTGACGATGATTTTTTTCTCAACCTATTCTAACGATCTGTTTTATGTTCATAATAAGTGTAAACCATGTTTCGAGGCTAGATGAGACTGCCTAAAACCAATGTAAAATACCTTTCTACTGTGCATCATAGCGATAGGGCCAGATATGCTTTCTTTGTGCTCCATTGTACAGAAGCATTGGAAATGATTGAAAAAGCAATGAAAAGTGCCGCATTACAACACAAGGCATTTAGGAAATGAGTTGCATAAATCAGTCGGAAAAATTGGAGCACGAAAATGAATGGCATCGAGCTTGGAGCGAACTTGGAGGGACATTAACTAAATGCATATCTTCCAAATGTTTAAATATGTACTTAACGTCCGTCTTCCATAGGTAGGTTTTGAAACTGCGCGCCAGTTTTTATCTGTGCTCGTCACCTGGTCAATTTTTGTTGCTCAGCGATTTATGTTGCCTCTGAAAACGTAATTTCAAAAAGTCCATCCCAGTGCCATGTTTTTCCCCAAAAAGTAGAATAAAACTTGGAACTGTCCTAATTCCTACATTCTCTCATAATACCAAACCCTGGCGGTGGTTTGTTTGTCGAGCTTCAAAAACTACACTGAGCTTTGGGAATCTATTGGAATCGCGTTAAGCAACTTCCTCCATTCGTGCACGGCATTGTTCGTTTTACGCAAGGATGTTCAAAATATCTCTTTCAATATTATTCCTAGATTATGACAAGCAAGAGAATATTGAAAGGTGAGATTTTCGTACTAAAATTACGAACACGACAGCTTTAAATAAACTGCGTTTCCTCCACTTTTCAGCTTTCGTTCATTTCAGATACAGCGAGCCTTCCGCAGCACCGGAGAGTTCTTCGAACTTCCCGAGGAAAACAAGAACGCTTATTCATGGGAGGAGGACCACGGTTTCGTGGCCGTGAACAGAGAAAAGTCAGTAAAACCTTCAATCTTCATCGGTAGTGCAGCTTGACCCTAAATTGTTATAGGAACGATTTGACTCAAATTTAGGGTATTGGACTGCTTGTTCTACCACTGAACTGTACAGTGCTGCAGTTTTATAATAATGTAATAATGTATAGTTTAACCATAGACCGCAATAGTACTTGACTCTTAGGTCTGACGCTGGCGGCCAAAAGTCGGCAACGGAAAAATGGGATTTTCTCAATAGCTATTCTTTTCCCCCTATTTAATACTGAAGAAAAAAAATTCCAAGGTACCCAACACTTTTTTTGCGGAGAAGGTATCTTGGATACGGCTGGAACGCACTTGGGCGCTTTCCTGCATGACCGAGTCTGGACTTGTTCATAGCCTAGAAGCTCTTGAGAAAATCCCATATTTTCCATTGTGGCCGCCAGCGTCAGAGGTCCTTTTGGATTTAAGAGTCAAGTACTGTTGCGGTCTATGGTTCAACAATAGGCCCGTGTTGAAAGACTTAGAATTATGTCTTAATACAAAAAGCTAGTCATTCCTAGTGACGGCTCTATAGTGCACTGCTGAACACTCTTTACAGTTCCTCTCAACAATACAGGAGTGTTTAATTAAATTGTCAAATTGCTCGTTCGATGCCCTGTGAGGCACTCGAGCTCTTTGCAGATCTTGGTGTGCTGACTCGGCAGTTGTGAGTGCATGCACGGCGCCGTGGCGGAACTGCCTTCCTCGGTGATGAGGGGGATGGGGGGTCTCGAGTCATTTGTTCCTTCCGTCAAACTGGCGCCATAGTTTTTGGTGACCCGAGGGCGACTGCGACTACACTTACTCATCTGGGGCCAATGGGCCTATACCTGCAGCACCAACCAGTGCATGTGGGTTTTCCAGGTGAGGGTGTGGTCTAGGTTGACTTTACTTTACCTTTACCCACATGAGCGCCAATAGTGGGACACTTGATGCCCAGTTCCATTGCTGCTCGGGAGGTAACTAGCGAACATGCTTGGTGCGGACAACTAGCGTGGGGGTACTTACCTTAAGGGGGGCGGCTCGGGTCGTTGAATTTTACGCTAAATGCGCTATCGTTCTTAGCGATCCTTGGTCGGCTGGAGCTGTACTTACTCCTCTCGGCCAATAGTTGGCATATATCTACTGCACGAACCAGTGTGTGAGCTTCCCTGCACGTGCGTCAGTATGCGGATATACGCGCGATGTAAGTCTGTAGAGCGTACCTAAGCACGATGTAGAAGCAATGAGAGCACTCGTAGACGTAGTGTGCAACTAGAATGCTGTACTTCGACTACGGGTGTCTCTATTTGGTAGAGCAAGGTAGAGTGGCAATCCAATAACATTACTATAGAGACATCACGGTCAGTGTGGATTCTCTTGGTAACGTCGGCACTGAGATAGGATTCTGGATAGTAACTGCACAGATTTCTGCTTTATAGTTATATTCCAATTAGATATAATCAATAGTGTCTTTCAGTAGAATCTTACAATATTGAGAGAGTTCTAGAGAACAGATCGATACGCACAAGTTGAGAGTAGGCTATTTACAATCAAGGTAAACTCCTGTTCCAGTAACGGCAGGAGGGATAATGCTGCTGGAAGCATGTTCGTCACCCTCTATATGCATGCCTGAAGGGCCTGCAGCTTAAGAACGGCAACATCCCAGAGGAGGGTCCAGTCAAAGTTGACTTTACTTTACCTTTTTAATGCACAAAACTAAACACTGAATTGGCCATCGATGAATTTTCCGGAAACAGTGCTTCCTTCCTGCAAAAATTGTCAAAATGTGCATTGTGTAAGTTATTTCTTATCCGCTTTGCCTTATGTAGCGTAAGTCCTTTGATGATGGTATAATACCGATCACTTACGGATAAACAACATACCATCATTACTCCAATCCCCCAAAGCTGAAAACAGTACGGACCCAGCTAATTCTCGACCTGGATCATTGCCACAGCGAAAATGTTCAAAAGGGTGCTCCGTAAACAATTAGTACTCCCACCCAGAGAGTAATGGTAAACTCGCATCAAAACTACATGGTTTTCAACATACACGTTCTACAACTGCACAACTGTTGGAACATCACGATTGCATTGCAGAGTCATTGTTTCAAGGGAAGAATGTAGAAGTACTATACTTGGAGGGTTCAAACCAGAACATCAAAATAATTACAGATGCCGACTAATAAATAAAACTTTAACATTTCGGGATTTTTTTCCTCCCATCATCAGAAATTTCTTAAAAAAACAACAAAGGATGCCTAACAAAAATTTTTTATTTAAGATGACCTAAGTTTTGGTGTGTTGACAGGGTGGGATCTAAAGGGTTAATGACCATGGTGCGCTATGGGGTTCTTATATAGGCGTTGGACAGTAAGGGAAGCGGGGGAAAACGGACAAGCACAGTCGGAGGGAGAAGTGTCAGTCATGGGTTGTGACGAGTGGTACAGTTGAAGTCATTGTATTGAGGCTAGATTATGTTGGATATATAGTGATTCTAGGGCGGAGAGAAAAGAACGTGTGCAGTTAGAGGAAAAATGTCGGTCATGGGCTATAGTCTGAAAGGTGAATGAACAGAGCTGTGAGAAGGGGCCGGGTGTCAGCTCCTGTACAGTCGTCAGATATAGAGCTCGTTAGTCGGGAATAGAATGAAGAGGTACAGCTGAAGTCATAATGTTCAGTCTAGGTCTTGTTTTATTGATATAAAGGGATTCTAATGTTGTGAATTTGATTAGATTAGAAGAGTCAATGATTGAGAAGTCATTTTTACTGATTGGATGGTCGTTTTGCTCGGCATGCAGGCGGGGAGCTGAATGTGAGGGCTTTGCAAGTGGTAGATCAGTTCAACTGGATACACTTAAATGTTGGTCAATGCGGGCTTTGAATTATTGTCCAGTGCTACCAATGTACGAGGCATTGCATCTTCTGCATTTGAAACGGTAGATAACACCTGACACAAGCGGTGTGGGTGGTTTATCTTCGAATTTAAAGTAGGACCCTATGGTAAATGTGTTTTTGTACGAAAATTTAAAGTTTATATGTGGGTAAGCTTCAGAGAGAAATGTTTTCAATGCGTTTGCTGCACTTACAGAGGCTTGGTTGTAGTACGGAAGCGAGTGAAAGAAGTCTAATTTAGGGACAGAGGATTTGCTATTGACGGGATCGAACAGTTTGTCTAGGAACAATTTGCAGTAGTGGTCCAGAAGATGGTGCGGGTAACCGTTATTTTTGAAGAAATTTCGGAGAAAGTCAACTTCGTTTGAGAAGGTTAGGTAGGAAGAGGACAAATGGTATGCTCGAAATAGTAGAGTTTTTATAGCATTGATCCAGTTGATGGGTGCCACAAAATGGATAGCAGCTGCATTAATCAACTAGTCATCGCTACACACCACAGCTCTGCAACTATTTAGTCGGCATTCGCAACTTCCTGTGAACCACCGGTTCTTCATGACAGCTGTCTCTGAACGATGCCAGTTGAATACCTCTACGACTCAAGCATTTAATTGAAGCAAACACTAATTCCTGGCAACTCTGAGCCAGTGACCCGACTTTTGGCCCACTGAGCACATTATTACGAAACATCACCTATTGCGGTCAGGTCCTCAGTGCATCTACATATGTACGCATCAGTTCCTGGAGGTCCTTTGAATTCGAAAATCTTTGAGCTACTTTGAGCAACAGGCAACTAACACATTTCGACCAGCTCTCTACCTCTCTCTCTGATGACGTGGCACTGATAGTGATTACATTAATATATTTTGATATAAGAAGAAAGTTACTACTTTTCATTTGGTCACCTCATCTCCCTATTCTGTTGCCAAAGAAGTTAAATCCTCTCATTAGAGATCAAGTTTAATCCTATTTATTATAGAAAGCTCCTTAGTTTTCTGTTTGCATCTCGGTAGCCAAGCGTGAGTATCATATACACCAGCTCAGATCAAGTCTTATCAAATCCAATGAGGATTTTCACTGCACTGAAGTACTTTGGCATCAACGAGTTAGGAGATCGGCGACGAGGGATCATGAAAAATTACCTAATTTTTTCTCCTGTTCTTTCCAAGAAAAAATTCTAGACTTCAGCAAAGCGCCTTTACTTTACGCGCCGTAAATTTATGTGACATAATAAAGACTTATTATCATTGTGCAGGCTGAGCTCCAACGCCAACAGGCACGAGCTACGTGAGAGCTATGACGTGACCTACACCAACCCTCGCTACCCTGATGACCTCGTGCCGGACTTGGGGCCGTCTGTACGGCAGCTCATGGAGTGTTTCTTGAGTGTGACCCAGCGCCTCATACTGGCTCTGCAGTACGGACTGGGTAAGAAAAAAAACGCATCACTGACTTTCAATTGTGTTTGAAATTCAAAAACTGGCCAGGCTCTTACGGACAAAGGTTATTAATAAGCCAGACTCAGGGGTTACGCGTACTGTGGAAAGAACTCGCTGTTGACTCTACGTTGTGTGATCAAGCCAGCTGATCCCGTTCCTACCATTGATGAGCAAACGTGGTAGTAGGAAGCAAAACGACATCTGTTAATGTGACATTATACTCGAACAACATGTGGCGCAAATTACTGCACATACAGTAGTTGCGCCAGGTCTCGCGCTAAAGCTTCCCATAATACAATGTTGCGTGGCTGTTTTGGTAGAAAGAACACCTTCAAGTAATTCCAAGTAATCGGGAAGATACACCTTTCAAATAATAATAGTAATGATGTATACCGCAAGCAGCGCACTTTCCCTCAAGCTCTATATAAGCCACCGTGTGACATGAGACCGCGTCATAGTCTGCAGCGCACACCCGAGCGATAGATATTCTAGATCTCTCCCAAAATAGACGTAGACTGAGATAGGTGTGTCATAGAATCTGTACTTTCGCTGAAGAACTGAGTTTTGCACGTAACCGAATATACAGTATACTTTCAACAGTGGACTCGAGTTATGGATATCCTTCGAGTTAACTAACAGTACAATTGCGGATAAGAGCTCAAGGTGAGCTGAGAATCCAGCCTCGGCACCAGTAGATGTACGAAGATATATTCTACTGGAGGATATCCTCCAGTAGAATATATCATCGTACATCTACTGGTGCCGTTATAAAGGCGATGGCACCACGAACTATTGATATTACGAACTAAGAATCGCAAGCTAGATAAACGCGTAGTACCTTTCGCTGAGTGAGAACAAATATTGGCTCTTAGTATTATGTTCAAGATCTTCTTTAGTCTGTTTGCGGTCGTAAACGTTCCTGTAATGATTGAATATGGCGCCATGGTATTTGTGATAACAAAGTCTATTACGTAGAGTCATCCTGGTAAGCCTGACGTGGCATACATTCAGAGACATGCATTCTTCATTTTCACATGTAAATTTTTACACCACGGCGGACCTATCAAGATAATAATGAATGTTTTAGACAAATTGTTGCGAACAATGAAATTACTGATTTTTCTGTTTATATAGTAGATGCACAGTCGAATGCGTGCGCGGCCGTCCACAGGCTTTAAATAAGTCTGTACGATTGACTTGAGAGCTCTTTCATCAGTTTGATAATTTGGACACTTTTGGTTTTCCTAGTAAATGTTGATAGTTTGCTCAGAAGGTTCTCGAGCGTCAGAGAAATTTGAAATACGGTTATTTAAGAAGAGACTAACTTTCCGATCTATCAAAGAGTTAGGGAAGTGGTTATTGATAAGATGTTTTTTGATTCGTAAGACTTCTGAGTGCAGTGCTTCTCATGAATTACAGATTTTATATGCTCGATTCAGGTAAGTATTGATGAGTCCCTCTTTGCATTGCATCGGAATCGAAATGCAGAGTCTCTCCAGAATTAGTGGATTGGTGTGAACGGAAGTTTGGAAACGGTCGCTCGACCACTACGTCCAAGAATAATAATTTATTATGGACATATAATTCGACCACTCGACTCGACCACTACGTCCAAGAATAATAATTTATTATGGACATATAATTCAAATGTGCAATTTAGCACTGACATTTCTTCAAACTTTGACTTCAGTAGATCTAATTGCGCAGCGACCGCTTCCAAACTTCCGTACGTGCACTGGACACAGTTTATTACAATACTAGAGTTACACTAGATACAAAGAGCAGGTAATTCCATAAATTCAATTACACTGCATTGTGGCCCATTGTTTGGCCCCTGTTTAGTATCAGTATGCGCAACTTTCAGCTGAACGTCTAAAATAGTTTGTAGCCAGGAGCGCTACGGATCACCTAGAGCAGGAGTTCCCAAGCGGGGGTGCTCGCAACCCCTAGATAACCTTCCAGGGGTGCGAAATTTCGATAAAATAAGATTGGATACATAAGTCTATATTCAAATTTGGGGCAAATTTCATCCTTATCGGTCATCAACTAAGTTACGATATTAAAAGTTTTTATGAGTACCAGACTGAGTAAAGTTGGGAACCGCTATTAGATGGGGAGATGGCAAATTGAGCAACAATGCGGAAAACCTTTCTAAAGGAAATTGGAGATGAGATAAGCAAATGAAATATATGCATGCACCGAGATTGTGCAAAAAGGAAGAATATGACATTTAAACAAAGGCAATCGAGCAATAATAATATTGTGCAATTGGCAGCCCTTACAAGTAATAGACAGGGAATGAGTTCCTAACCATGGGTAAATCCCTCTCTCTGGGGATACGGGATGACCTTCCTGTGGGTGAGAAATTTTGGATTAAATAAGGTTGGACATTAACAATAAATTATTTCACAAATTTTGCATAAATTTCAGTCACTATCATCAGATGAACTATTATTTTTGTAGGGGGTACTAGAACATCGCAAAAATTTTGTAGGGGTTCCAGGCTCAGAGAAGGATGGTAAGTACGGACCTAGAGAAAGGTGTTATCAGATTTTTCTATCTAGACCTAGAGACTGAGAGCGCATTTCCCTGTCCTGAGTTTGAGGCAATCATAATAAGTTTGAGCAAATACCATAGATGCACAGGTTAACCTCAGCGCATTCATCAGGCACTGATATATGTTATTATAGGCAGCACTTATGCATCGAATAGTCATCTGCCTAAAGTGAAGCTCGTTGGGTGTCTTCTCCTCTAAGGGTTTGATAGAGGCGTTTTTGGTTCTTGTTGAATAGCTGGTTCTGTTGGAATCCAGCTACTCTGGCCTCGAAGCGTCTAAATTTACTCATTATTATCATTATTAATATTATTATTGAGGGGATTGCACAACCCAAAAATGGATTGGTTGAGCTATGTTTAGCTCTACGCTCTAGCGCAAGGGTCGCATCCCGCAACCTAAGGCTCAGGTACACTGTTCCAAGCAGAGTGCTCTTCTGGAGGGTTCATGGGTGGAGATGGCCGCACTTGAGCTCTCGCAGGGCAGTCTTGAGATTCATGGACATTGCTCCCAGAGCTCCTATGACCAATGGAACGACGTCCACCTTCATCTGCCCCAATCTCTGGAGTTCGATGGCAAGGTCACGGTACTTTTCCTACTCCTCCACTTCCTTGTCCCCTATTCTGGAGTCGAAGGGATTGGAATGTCGATCAGTTTGGCCGACTTCTCCTGTTTGTCTTTTACCTACGATGTCCGGTCGGTTGGCGTGAAGTACTCTGTCGGTTTCCATCCTCTTGTCCCAGTAGATCTGCACGGCTTCGTTTTCAACCATGCTCGCGGGTTCGTGCTCGTAGCACCTCTCACTGACAGGGATGATATGGATCCGCAGGAGGGTCCAGTGAAGGTGTCGGGCAACTCTATCGTGCCTACGCTTCTACTCCTTTTGCGCAAGCACTCCGCATTCGCTAATCACTTGGTTGATGGTTTGTTTCATCCGAGCTTCTGCAAATTCTACAGGTACTAGGGACGTTTCTTTTATCGATCTTCTTTCCAGATATACCTGGTTCTGAGGGCTTGCTCTTGAGCTCCCTGGATGGTGCCTTCTGTCTCCCGTTTCAGCTCACCCCTCAGAAGGCAGTTCCAAGAGTCTGGTTCGATTTTGTTCTGAACAGCTTCGAGGTACTGGTCGGACATCTTTATGCTATTCCACTTATTAGTTCAATCGAGGCGTCGTCGCTGATTGAATGGGTCAGCCGTTTCGGTCTCTTTCAGCAACTTCGCCTCGACTAACAGCGTGCCCACGGGTCGTCGCTCTCTCTGAAGTGTTGGGAGGGAGCGCATATTTTCGATTCGACGCAGTCCACCACGCTGATGAGGCCACGGCCATCTTCTCTTCTGTTAATGTAGAGTCTGTCTACGCACGATATTGGGTGCAGTGTTCGATAGATGGTCACGAGCTTCCTGGTTTTGATGTCCATGTCGGGGCAGTACTTCTTGGTCCAGCTGATAATGCCAGCAGAATATCGGATTACGGGGACGGCCCAGGTGTTGATGTTCTTTATGGCGTTGGCCCCATTCAGGTGTGATTTCAGGATGAGCCGGAGTCGGGTGAGGTACTCCTTCCGAATGGAAGCTTTCATCGTTCTGTGGAGAATGGTGTTATACTCCATGACACCCAGGTACTTGTAATCTGCGTCCTCGATATCCTTGATGGTTTCTTCTTCGATGATGATTTCCTCGGACGCAGTAACGTCTCCCCTCTCGATGATAAGGACTCCGCATTTGCTAACACCGAACTGCATCTTGATGTTTTTTGAATACTGATGGACTATATTAAGGAGATGCTCTACTTTGTCCTTTGATTTGGCGTGGAGCTTCAGATCGTCTATGTAAAGCAAGTAGTGGAGCTTTATGGTACGGCTGTAGTTTTAGCCCTGGCCGGCCTTGTTCAAGGTGTCGGAGAGGGCGATCATTGTCAGGACAAAGAGTAGTGGAGATAGGGAGTCGCCCTGGAAGATTCCACGTCTGATGCTCGCCTCGCCGAGCTGTTTATTGGCGCTTGTGAGCTGGGTCTTCCAGTTGGGCATGGTAGTCGCGATCAGATTGCGGATGCTGCCGGCAATGCCGTAGATGTCCAGACATTCCAGGATCCAGGAGTGAGGGACCATGTCGAAGGCTTTTTTGTAATCAACCCAAGCCATTATTAGGTTTTTCTTTTTGCTCCTGGCATCTTTCGTGAGGAGCTTGTCGACCAGCAAATGGTCCTTCTTTCCCCTGGTGTTCCTGCGGCATCCTTTCTGTTCGTCGGGTAGGGGCTTCTTTGAGTCTAGATGTTGGTAGACTCTCTCGTAGATAATACCCGTCAGCACCTTTCACATAAGGGGGAGGCACGAGATTGGGCGGTAATTGCTGACCTCCGTGCCCTTTGCCTTGTCCTTCTGGATTAGGACCGTCTTTCCTGTGGTCATCCAGGTGGGCCCGGTTCCGCGTCACAGGCAGTGCTTGAACTGTGCAGCAATTCTGGAGTGCAGCGATGTCAAAGTTTTGATCCAGTAGCCTTGCACCATATCTGGTCCGGGTGCTTTCCAGTTCTTTTTCTTGCTCAGTTACTTTTTGAGCTGTTGACTGGTGATTTAAGGTCTGGATTCTGCTGCGACATTCTTCTCCTTGACGTCGTGGAACCATTCTGCGGTATTGTCGTCCCGTACCTCTTTGCACCATATGTCACTCCAGAATCGGATGCTCTCTTCTGCCTTGGGTGAGTCAGAGCTCGTCTCTTCTCCTCTAAGGGTTTGATAGAGGTGTTTCTGGTTGGTGTTGAATAACTGGTTCTGATGGAATCCAGCTACTCTGGCCTCGAAGCGTCTAACTTTTCTCCTTTTAGCAGATAGCCGCTGCTTTAATGTATCTTCTAAGTTGGTTAGGCCGACTTCGAGGCACTGGTACCTCGATTCGAGTACCGTCTTCTTTTCCTCGTCATGGAGATTTCCTTTACGCCATTCGGAGATCCAGCTGAGATGTTTCCAGATCTCAGCAATGTTCTTCTCGAGGCGGTGCTTCCAAGGAAGATCCTTTTTCTACTGGGTCCGTTGCGGTCTGGGTTGTACCTCAAGCATCTTCACTGCGAGGTTTACTCCAGCTTTGATGACGGCGTTTGTCTTAGTGATGTTGGTGTGGATTTTACCAATCACTGAGTTGACGCGGAAAGCAGTTGCTCGGATCTTCGGTTCCGGTAGATGTCGTAGACTAGGATGACCTTTTGGCGTCGTTTCTACGCTGGAGTTCCCGCAGCTCCAGCAATCACTCCGCTGCTGGTCGGATAGGTCAGGTTCTGTCTTTTCGTCCATCGAGTCGCTCAGGCTCATATCGTGGGCCGGTAAGTGCCGATGACCACGTCGCGGCGACTGGTTGGGGTGGTCCGAGTCGATTTCAGATGGGACGTAGTTCGACAGTAGGGTGTCACTGAGTTCCTGGTTAGGGTGACCTGGCGTTAATTCTACGCTGGAGTTTCGGAGTAAGTCCCGTGGCTCCAGCGAGTTACTCCGCTGCTGGTCAGACGCGTCGGGATCTGTCACGTTTTCTGACTCGCTCTGGCTCATATTGTGGGCCGATAAGTGCCTAAGCCCACGTGAGGGCGACCGGTTAGGGTCGGCAAAGTCGATCTCAGACGGGACAGCGCTTAAGTCGGGGGTTTCCTCCGATGGAATGAAGGGTCGCCTAGCACGTTCCACATGTGGGGACCTGGGCGGGGCCACAGGTCGAGTTAGAACCTGGCGAGCAGGGTCGTCAGCGGATAGAGAGGCAACTTGAGCTTCCATCCGCGCAGAGATTTGAAACCGTTCCTCATCGCTGAGGAGGTTTTTGCTGCAGATTTGCCGGATTTGGCCACTAGGAGAAGCCTGTGGGAAATTGCCCGGAAATCCTCTCGCGTCCCACAGCTGCTTGAGGCGCTTGAGATAGCCTGGCCCCTCGTGCTTGCTGGCGACGAAGCACTCCCACAGCACAATTGGGTCTTTCTTGGACCACTTGTGGCGCTTGCGGTGTTGCGTCGGGACAGAAGCCTCCTCCGCCCCCGGCGGAGAAAAGGGAGCCTGCTCCCTCACTCCCCTCTCCAGTAGCATTCACACCAGCGTCGGAATCCGGCTAACCGATTCCGACGGGTGAATACCGCGTTCCCGAGCGGCCCCTGCCTCACCCACAGGAGACCGGACGAGCGAAGTACCCTGTCTAACTGAGGTACCCTTCACGCCGTTAGAAGGGATATCTCTATTTTGACTCATTTTCATGGTTACCTGGCCACCCTCAGGCGGCGGTCACCTTAGCGTCAGCGAAGATGGACTGCCTTTCAAGGCTTAGGAGTTCCATTTACCCCAAGCTGTCGAACGCATTCAATGAGTTGACTCTTCCGCCTGAATCAGCCGTTGGTCTTCTTGTTGGCTACCTTCGACTTTGATGGTACTTTTCAGCCATCAGGGGTGCTCGATCCTCCCACTGCACGTTCGTACGCCTGGTCAAGCTGAGATTCAGCATGACAAACCGGTGTACCTACAGGAGGTTGACTGGATTAGCCGCCAGTCTTACGGCAGGTTGTCGTTGGGCTCATCCGGCTTTTGCTGCGCATTTCCTCGCAGCAGGGTCACCTTCAGCACCTCCCTGTGTCTGACTTATACGCCCCAATGGATTCACGGGCCGGTGGTCAAGACAGGGTTTGCCAGTTATCCCGCTGGCGGTCTGTTTTATTATTATTACCAGTAATATTATTAAATGTCAACGATCTTGGCGAGAAGCAAAGATGGACTATATATAGGTATCTTAAACATTCTGAACTATTGAGCATTAATCTCGAACAGATGTGAACGTTTCATCTTGTTCCACTCAGGCCTAATACTGTTTGCGCAGATCTAAAGGACGACTTCTTTGTGAAATCACACTCGCGCATAATGAAGGAGGGCAACGCTACCATCATGCGGGCGCTGTACTACCCTCCCGTACCTGCTGAGCGGCCCCCCGGTACCGTGAGGTGTGGTACCCACACCGACTATGGTACCATCACCTTACT